>ML426303.1:0-33821 GCA_005239525.1 Nicotiana knightiana | reverse complement strand
TATATATATATATATATATATATATACATATATACGCGTATATAATGCCGTTTGAATATACATACATAAATACGCATTGATAACGCCGTTTGAACTATATTTCAGCCACTGTGGGCAACATCACCATCATACATCAGTTGATCAGGTGGTGGTGCGTATATAAAGCCGTAACCTTTTCCCAGATCCCATATACATATATTTACATATATACGCGTATATAACTTCATCTGGTCATGGTTCAATGTGCATATGTAAATGCATGAAATGCATATGAAATACGTCAATAAAATCTCTCGGTGCTTCATAAGGCCATTATGCCTCTGATTAATATCATGAAATAAATTTTACCAACATACGTATTTTCGAGACCCATGAACAAAAGATAATAATAATTCTCATGGGGAATTAAGAATATAGATACCCCTATTATTTCTATGAATAGAGTAATTTATAGAAACTGCGTATTTGCTCGTTTTTCAGTATAATTTGGACCATGCCAAAAGAAAGAAGGGATAGCCTTAACATACCTGGAATAGGGAAAACTTCGTATAATATTCTTGGAATAGATTGCACCGTACTCATTTAGAACCGCAAAATTCCGTTGCAATTATACAATATAATTTTTCACGAACTCCTCTGCTAAACCAAGAACCTACATTGCTAATACAATATGAAGTGTTGTCACGAATTTCGGGACAGTAGTTACTCCTATGCCCTTCCTGTCCACAATTTCTATAGTAAAATTTCACTTTTGCAATTAGAAAACTCGGCTATTATCTTCATCTTGAAGAGAAACATGCTTTCATTTTACAATTCCCAAACAAAATAGCATATTGAATTTAGTATATACAGAAGAGCTTAATGAGAGCACCACTTGATATTCAGGAATATGTGCCAAGACATTGGCTTTTTTGATAAGTGAAAAGGATACTAATGACACCTACCCATAAATTAATATGAGTCAATTTCTCAAATGGTGGCCTTCTGCCACGTTTTGTTGCGGAGGGATTTAAACTCATCCACTTATTAGTTAATCGGGTAATATTTTGTTATTTGGTAATTAATTTATTACCCGTATAATTTAAAAATTACCACAAACTACTTAAAATATTACTCACTTTCCACATACCTTATACACCTTACTATCATGGCCATGTGGTACCTTGTATGGTACTAGTCCATAAATATCGGGTATTAACGCTCGGCCCGAATTTTATCCCAACATGCCAAACTTGGACGAAAATTAATTTTCTTTGACTTGCTTCCCTTTTTACCTTCACGAATTTACTCATCCCTTGTTTGAAATAACATAATCCTTATAATCTCCAAATAATCTTTTCCTTGGATTGATGTCAATTACCTTACGACAAATTCAACGTACAATATTACAGGGTACAACATCGTCATAATTTAATACTGCGAGCACAACATCATCATAATATAGTACTGCAGGACGTAATGTCGACGTAACATTGCGGGGCGTAACATCATTCCCCCCTTTGGAACATTCGTCCTCGAATGTTGACTGATGCTCTTATCATTTTCATAACCTATAGCTCTTGTGAATACCTTAATACTCTCCTTGCCATTTAGGTAGTTGTTCTGTGAATAAATCCAAAGGTCGGGGCATTTCCCCCTTTAGGCCTCTTTCCCATGCCATGACTTGTGATCGAATTCCTTCCAATCTCGTAACTGTTGCTACCTTCCATCATGCAACTTCTACGATACTGACCTTGTAAGTGTGCCTATGCGACTCTCCTCTCCTTTTTCCTCCAGCTTTTAGCCAATCCTGAAGTTCTTCGCTTGGTATTTTGTCGAACTTATGAATATTTCTATATCTTATTTCATAGACCTGGTTATCCATTCGTATGACTTTACTACATCTACGTAGGTCATACGATACAGTAACTCTTACCTAGATTTCTCGTTACAGAGGTCTGCTACTAAATCCCAAGTTACTTTCATTGCTTATCCTATACGTATAAATCTATGTCCTCTAATGCTTCCACATTACTATTCATCTTAAGAATGATGGCCTAATATCCTCTCATACTTTATAACTTTTATCCATCCATTGTTGATTCACCTCAATTTTGATCCATAATCCACCCCTGATAACTTAACCTTTTATGTAATATTGCCTCTACAATTCATGTTTTATCGGGAAACATCTGAAATGATTAGATGAAATGATTAGATTGATCCACACAGGGCGATACCCTACTTTCATAACCGTATCTCACAGCATCCCAATTTGATTCACCTTGCGTGGGTATTTTAATCATGTACAATTCATGAGATCCCTTTCTTTTCTTCGTCAGATCATTACTCAGTTGAAAGCCCAAACGTCATCCTTTGTCTATAATAATTACACCCTCATTCTATTAACAGGGCAGCATTTCATCTCTTCTAAATGTTATTAGTCTTAGACTCCTTTGAGTTCATTCAGGGTATAGTGAGCTTTGTATAACTTTGAGAAACCATATGCT
Source organism: Nicotiana knightiana (assembly GCA_005239525.1). NCBI lineage: Eukaryota > Viridiplantae > Streptophyta > Magnoliopsida > Solanales > Solanaceae > Nicotiana > Nicotiana knightiana. The sequence goes on along the minus strand of ML426303.1, from coordinate 31,332 downwards.
CTGCTTGTTTTCATGGGTTTAATCCTGAGGACTTATCCATTTTTTTATAGCTTGCGACCTACATATCTCTATTTATATTACTTCTAACCTTTCAACTTGCTTGCATCATAGATTTCCTTATTGTCATTTTGGGAACGTCAAGTGAGACATCATATTGTTTCTAACTCTTCTTTATTCTCTTAGTCAGGACTTTCGATACCTAGACCATAGGTTGGAAAATATGCTACTGACGACACTGATATCATTCCTGGATACTGAATCCTCGCGCTTCTAGCCTCTTATCCGCAGTATGGACTATTCATAGCCTTCTGCATATGAGTTTCTTGTACCTTGTTCACCTTTTCCTTACTTACCTTAAAATATTTCCTTGCATTATTCTGTCTCCTTCATAACCTTCCTTCCACATAGGTATGATTGACAGCCATAATTTGAAGCTCTTACTATAACATTGTGCATACACAATCCGATGGGAGCTTCGTACTGACTTCTTATGAGGCTTGTACTTTTCCGACTGGCTTTATCGTAGGGCTGTTATAGAATATGGTTGTTGTACTTCCTCTCTTGTACCTCTGATATTAAGAGTGATCATGCAATGTTCTCAATCACGATTTCTACAATTTCTGGTTCCAATAATCGGATTCCTGATTTACTTCGTTGATGTAACTCTTTAGTTTCCTCCTTCTTATGATCGGCTTTTATGTTGGCTTAAGTTATCTTCTAATCTGCGGCTCATGGTATTAGTTATTACTTAAGCCCTCCATGGACGCTATGAAATATTCATGATATAATCTCCTAACAATTCATTCCTTTGTCTATATTCTAGGCTCAATTCTTTCTTTTAACTTATGCCTGAATCTTCTACTGCTTTATGATTGTCAACATATATGTTGCATGGATAATACTCCAAACTCTTAAGTGCGTTCATAACATAACCAACTATGGATCATTGATCGAATAATTCTTTTGTTCCTTCTCAGCTTTCTTTAAACGTAAGCCATTACCTTTCCTAGTCTTTCTTCCCCATTGTTGGGTGCATACTTAGCTTATCATAGATCTCACGCATGCTAGAATTTTCGTACAACTCATACGATCTTTGAATGTTGCTTTTGATTTTACTTCCCGTTCACTAGCCACGGTAGGATCCTCTTTCTTATGGGGGATGTACAATGTTGTTGTGAAACTGTTGTTACAAGATCATTTCCTCTTTAGGTCATTGTGCTTAGGTTGAGCCTCCTTTCTCATTTCCTCAACTAATCTTTCACTGTAGTACTTAGGAGAACCCTTGATTCTCACAAAGCTGTGAGCTTATTACGGACCTTTTGGTGTCCTTCCTTGCCTATAATCATCCGTAGTTACTTACCTCCTTGCCCTTATGCTTGTACGGTTGCTTCTGAACTGATATTTTGACTGCCTTCCCAGTGGCACTTTATTTTATTCCCATAACACTCTTACAGTACCTTTAACTGCCTCGACTCTTATTTGAATATATCTCAACTGTTATTATGACATTACTGCGAGGTTGAATCCTCTATGTTGGGGGTTTACTATATTTATCTTGCAGGATCTGTTGATTTGTCTGTACTTCTTGTCTAGTCATGACTAGGCTTTTTCGGAATCAACTACTAACTATTCGTCGGCCCATTCACATATCCATATTCCGCATAATCTTTCTTGGGTTATTTCGTTGTCTTAACTTACCTCACGTACTGGCTCCTTATCTAACAATAACATCCCGGGCAGGAACTCTTACTTCCTTTTCTTGTCGCCGTGCTTACATAACATCCTGGAATCATAGCATATCTGTAACATTTGAATAAGTGAAATCTCATCCCTTTCTCATTATTATCGTATCCTTCCTTTATCGTTCCATAGTTACTAGATCCACTTAATTTTGACTTACTGCCACATCATTCCATATTCCCCCCTTTAGGGGTGTACTAAGACTTGAAGCTATGACGACCTGCCTATAGATGTTTTTCCTCTTTATCTTTGGCATCCTTTCACATCACCAATTACCCTTACTTGCCTTGCGATAATCCTTCTATATCAAGGATAACAAAATTCCCTACTCGTGAGGGTGACACTTAATGTAACTGGTACCTACAGTCCCTTAAGCTTAACTTTGCATACATTATTTGCTTTAGGGAAGCGTCTTCCAGAATGACCATTCTCTGATTTTCTCCTGAATCTTCTTCTGTTGTCCATTCTACTACCGCTGGAACGAAATCTGAAATTCTCATGAGGCCGACTATTATCAAATCACCCAGTCCCTAATTTATGTTTAGTTTATCTTGTTCACCAATCCATATTGGTTTCTATTATTCAGGGGTTTTAACTTTTCCTTCAGGTAGTCGCACTGGAGTCACGAACTTGTTTCTTGAAATGAGGATATGACTTTATGGACTATACTCTTTTGTTGTCTCAAAGCCTATCACCTCTTGTCTTTTCCTTTACTTGACTATAGATTCTGTAATACTGTCATCTTTTTTATCTACCGATGTCATCCATGTATCATATCTTACTCATAATGCTTCATCAACTCTTTTCTTATTTACCGCTAACATTTATGTCTATCACTTTATTCTGAAAACTCGAATAAGACATTCTTTTGCTTTCAGCCTCCCTTTGCTCCATCCAGTGGCTCTTCAAGTTGCTTAATGTTCTTGCTTTACTAGGGACGTGAGCCACACTAAGGTAATATTTATCCCTTCAAGGCTTATAGTGCATGTCTTTGTAGCACTCATATCTGGCTGCACTATTTCAGAGTGCACCATCTGGTGTCTCATAAGGAGATCTATTAGCATATTTGCAATATCCTTCAGAAATGTCAAATGACGCAAACAATTCATCCATCATATTTTCTTATACTACTTTTGTTAACCCCCATAGGGCATATCTGGAAGGGGTGCGACCAATTATATATATACCTCTGTTACTATTGAATATAACTCAAAAAGCTTATGTTTCTCTCTCTCAATTATAAACGTTGTTACCTTCATTAACTGGGTATCTCGTACCCTTTTTCACCTTGCTCCTTTTACTTACTGAAACTTGTACTTACCTTCTTAATCTCTCATTGTCCTTCACCATAAAGATGGATAGGCGTTCTTGCCTTAAGGCTTCTTATCAAGAAGCTTACACCTTTCAGTACACCCATGATCTGCTAAAAACCTCAAATTTACTTATCGTACGCATCATACAAAAATTCAATTCCTCTGACTCAGCTTTCTCTCAACTATCTCTCTTTCCAACCTTCTTTCTGGATATAGGTATCGTCTTATTACGAATAGAATAGAATTTTGAAATTTGAATTCTTATAAGTGAGCTCTACCACACGATATAGAGTAAGAAGAAAGAGTGACAGTCCAAAATGCCCTGTAGCCTCCTGTTTATAAGTGTGGTGCACGACACACCCATAAACAAGACTCTACTAGACACGGCTTGTAGACTTCCTAGGACAGAACTGCTCTGATACCACTTTTTTCACGACCCAAATCGATGGGCCGCGACGGGCACCCAATACCTTACTTGACCGAGTACCAACATAATGTATCTTTCTTATTACATTAACATATACACGTGACATACGGGCTAGGCCAACATAATCATTTATAAACTCAAAACATAGGCCGACAAGGCCGTACAATCTTCCACGTATACGACATATATCTACAAGCCTCTAAGAGTACATAAATGTCATAAAGGTCGGGATAGAGTCCCGCCATACCAAACAATACCCGTCTAAATTATACTAACCAAACAAGTGACTTCGAAGCAAATGGAGCGCACCAACATCTTCCGCTAAGCTGATAGCCTACTTAGAGGTCTCTCGACCTGTCTATCGGGACCTGCGGCATGAAACGCAGCATCTCCAGGCAAAAGGGACGTCAGTATNCATCAGCCTTTGAGGGCATCCCATCATATCATATCGGCCACTGTGGGCAAAATCATCATCGTATACCACCTGATCAGGTGGTTGTGCATATATAACGGCATAACCTTTCCCATATCCCGTATACATATATATATACATACATATATACACGTAATTTGAATATACATGCATAAATACGCATATATAACGTCGTTTTAACAATATTTCAGCCATTGTGGGCAATATAATCATCATATACCAGTTGATCAGGTGGTGGTGCGTATATAACGCCGTAACCTTTTCCCATATCCCATATACATATATTAACATATATACACGTATATAATGCCATCTGGTCATGGGTCAATGCGCATATGTAAATGCATATGAAATACGTCAATAAAATCTCTCGGTGCGTCATAAGGCCATTATGCCTCTGATTAATATCATGAAATAAATTTTACCAACATACGTATTTTTGAGACCCATGAACAGAAGATAATAATAATTCTCATGGGGAATCAAGAATATAGATACCCCTACTATTTCTATGAATAGAGTAATTTCTAGAAACTGCGTATTTGCTCGTTTCTTCAGTATAATTTGAACCATGCCAAAAGAAAGAAGGGATAGCCTTAACATACCTGGAATAGGGAAAACTTCGTATAATATTCTTGGAATAGCGCACCGTACTCATTTAGAACCGCAAAATTCCGTTGTGATTATACAGTATAATTTTGCACGAACTCCTCTGCTAAACCAAGAAACTATGTTGCTAATACAGTATGAAGTGTTGTCACGAATTTCAGGGAAGTAGTTACTCCTATGCCCTTCCTGTCCATAATTTCTATCGTAAAATTTCACTTCTGCAATTAGATGTTACGTCCTGCAGTACTATATTACAATGATGTTACGTGGGGGAGAAGTGAAATTTTACGATAGAAATTTTACGTGGGGGAGGATGTAAAAATGATTTCCTCCCCCACTTAAAATCATTCGTCCTCGAATGTGAATTTTTGGAAATCATTTGGTTTTGAAAACATGATATGCAGCTTCCAGATTTTCGCTAACCCCAATATTTTCAGAAAATTTCGCCAGCCTTTGTAATTAGGCCTATCTACCTGACAGAGAGACCCCGAAACACATTCCAAGCATCATTACACGGTTTTTGGTTATTCAATAACTAGAACGCAAAGTTGTTACCTCAACAAACTGTATATATTCAATCACTTTAACAACTACACGTAGCTCTTTCTTCTTATACCACAAATTTGCACATGATTCACATTCTTGCACATAACTTGGTCATTTTAATGAGTCCCATACAACCCAATCACCTCCATACACCATATTCATTTCAATTAATCATTACCAAGCTACACTACTATTAATCACTTGCCTAACACATAAGTTCCACAAAACTTCCATTTACCTCAAGGGTTGCACACTACCCAAATAGTAACAGCGGGTTCAGTTTTAGCACACATTGGGAAATTACACAATAAGGCAATTAGGGGAAGATGGGGTGCTTTTGCACAAAACTGAACATAAAATATAATTTGCTTAGAGATGACAGTTCGGACGATCACTACTAGACTTATTCAAACAAATGGGGATATTTCTCTTTTATCTCATTTTCCGCTTCCCACATGGCTTCCTCAATATGCTGACTTCGCCACAATACTTTAGCTGAAGCAATTTCTTTGTTCCTCAATCTACGGACTTGTCTATCAAGAATAGCAACCGGAACCTCTGCATACGATAATTCTTCGTTAACCTTAATAGTCTCAACTGGCACGATGGCTGATGGATCTCCAACCACTTTCTTCAACATAGACACATGGAACACCGGGTGCGCTAATGACAATTCAGGGGGTAATTCCAACCTATAATCCACTTGTCCTATCCTTTGAGCAATCTGATATGGCCCGACATACCTTGGGCTCAATTTCCCTTTCTTCCCAAACTGCATCACTCCCTTCATGGGAGATACCTTCAAGAATACCCAATCATCTACTTGGAATTCCAATTCTCTTCGACGAACGTCCGAATAGGATTTTTGACGGATCTGAGCGATTTTCATCCTCTCTTGAATGACTCTGACTTTTTCCAACACCTGGAGCACAAGATCTGGCCCTAACAATTCTGCTTCACCAACCTCGAACCACCCAATCGGAGATCTACACCTTCTTCCGTACAATGCCTCAAATGGGGCCATCTGAATACTTGCGTGAAAGCTATTATTGTAAGAAAACTCGATAAGCGGAAAATGATCATCCCAACTACCCTTGAAGTCCAACACACAAGCCCATAACATATCTTCAAGCGTCTGAATAGTCCGCTCTGCCTGACCATCAGTCTACAGATGGAAAGTTGTGCTGAGATTTACCTGCATACCCAAACCTTGCTGAAATTTCCTCCAAAAATTAGTCGTGAACTGGGCTCCTCGATCTGAGATAATAGAAACTGGAGTACCATGAAGCCTGACTATTTCCTTGATATACAACTGAGCATACTGTGCTGCAGTATCGGTGGACTTGACTGGAAAGAAGTGAGCTGATTTCGTGAGTCGATCCACTATCACCCAAATCGAGTCGAACTTGCATTGAGTGCGAGGTAACCCTACGACTAAATCCATGTTCATCATTTCCCATTTCCACATTGGAATTTCCATAAGCTGATTTAACCCACCGGGCCTCTGATGCTCGGCCTTCACCTGCTGACAATTCATACATTTAGATACAAAGTCTGCCACACCTCTCTTCATACCTCTCCACCAATAAATCTCCCGGAGATCATGATACATCTTCGTAGAACCTGGGTGCACGGAATACCTGGAATTGTGAGCTTCCGCCATTACCCTCTCCCGACGATTATCCACATCAGGAACACATAGCCTTCCCTGGAACCGTAAAACACCATCATCGCTACCGAGTGAAAATGTCAAAATCTTGTTATTCAGAACTACCTCCTTCAACTGCGCCAACGCTGGATCCATACACTGCTTTTCCTTGACTTTTGCTACAAGTGATGATTCTGCCCCATTATGCACCATAATATTTCCCCCGTATGAGGTCGAGAGTCAAACCCCCAGACTGGCCAATTGATAAATCTCCCGAGCTAAAGGCCTATGATCCACTTTCACATGAGCCAAACTACCCATAGACTTCCGACTGAGAGCGTCGGCCACCACATTCGCCTTCCCTGGATGGTACAAAATGTTCATATCATAATCCTTAAGCAATTCTAACCATCGTCGCTGCCTTAAATTCAACTCCTTCTGCTTGAACAAATATTGGAGACTCTTGTGGTTTGAGAATACGTCCACATGGACCCCATACAAATAATGCCGCCAGATTTTTAATGCAAACACAACTGCCGCGAGTCCTAAATCATGCGTCGAATAATTCTTCTCGTGATTCTTGAGTTGCCTGGAAGCATAGGCTATAACCTTCCCGTGTTGCATCAACACACATCCCAAACCAACCCTTGAAGCATCGCAATAAACCACAAATCTCTATGTGCCTTCAGGCAAAGTTAACACCGATGCCGAAGTCAATCTTGATTTCAACTCCTGAAAGCTCTTCTCACAAGCGTCGGACCATTGGAACTTAATTTCTTTCTATGTCAATTTAGTCAATGGGGAGGCGAGGGTAGAGAATGCCTCCACAAACCTCTGATAATACCCAGATAGATCCAAGAAACTGCGAACCTCTGTCGTAGTCGTTGGTCTAGGCCAATCCTTTACCGCTGCGATATTTTGGGGATCAACCTTAATCCCTTCTCTGTAAACAACATGACCCAAAAACGCGACTGATTTGAAAAATTGGCATACAATTGGTGCTGATGAAGAGTCTGCAGAGCTGCCCTGAGGTTATTAGCATGATCCTCCTGACTCCGTGAGTAGACAAGGATGTCATCAATAAAAACAATCACGAAGGAGTCAAGAAACGGTTTCAAAACCCGATTCATAAGACCCATGAAAGCCGTTAGAACATTGGTCAGTCCAAAGGACATTACCAAAAATTCAAAATGGCCATACCGAGTTCTGAAGGAGGTCTTAGGAATATCCTGCTCTCTAATCTTCAACTGGTGATACCCAGACCGTAAATCAATTTTTGAGAAAAACTTCGCACCTTGCAATTGGTCGAACAAATCATCTATCCGAGGTAATGGATACTTGTTTTTGATAGTGACTTTGTTGAGCTGTCGATAACCAATACACATCTGAAGCGACCCATCCTTGTTCCTGACGAAAAGAACCGGAGCGCCCAACGGCGACACACTCGGCCGAATGAACCCCTTCTCTAATAAGTTTTTCAACTGCTCCTTTAACTCCCTCAACTCTGTTGGCGCCATTCTGTACGGTGGAATAGATATTGGTTGCGTATCTGGCAATACATCAATCTCGAAATCGATCTCTCTATCTGGCGGAATCCCTGGAAGCTCGTCCGAAAATACTTCAAGAAACTCATTCACGACTGGGACGGACTCGGGGGCAGACACTGCTGAAGTGGTGTTCGCAACCCAGACCAAATGATAAACACACCCCTTTTTAATCATCTTTGAGGCCTTAAGGTAGGAAATAAACCTACCCTTTGGCACCACACCATTCCCTTTCCACTCAATAACTCACTCATTAGGAAACTCTAGCCTCATAATTATGGTTCGGCAGTCGATTTAGAAAAGCACGAGTAAAGCCAATCCATTCCCATGATAACATCAAAATCTACCATCCCAAGCTCGATAAGATCGGCCGTGGTATCTCGACCACACACCGTGACAACACAATTCCTATAGACGCACCCGGCCGTAATGGAATCACCAACAGGAGTCGACACAGAGAATGGCTCATGAAGCTGTTCGGGTTCTATCCCAAAACTTGAAGAAATAAATGGGGTAACATATGACAAAGAGGACCCTGGATCAATAAGAGCATAAACACCAAGTGCTTGAACAGTCAGAATACCTGTAATAATATCTTGAGAAGCCTCCGCACTCTGGCGACCACTCAAAGCATAGAGGCGACTAGGTCCACCTCTACCTCGTACTCCACCCCTAACTGCACCATGCCCTACTGGAGCTGGAGGACGCACTGAAGATGCGACGACTGAAGAACCGGATGGCTGAGTAAAACCAATACTCGTGCCCTGACTGGGTGCACAGCAATCCTGCTGAATATGACCGCTCACCCCACACCCATAACATACCGGGATATCCAGGTAATAAGACTCAGTATGGAACCTCCCACACTTAGGGCACGGAGCCCTCCTCTGCTGTTGGAACCTCCCTCCTGGACGATCGGACTGATGGGGTCTCCTACTGTCTGATCCTGGTCCCCAGCGACTGCTCTGCTGATAACGGGGCACTGATGGCGGTGCACTGGATGAGGACTGAGCATAAGACTAGGATGGCCCTGATGGTCCTCTCCCCTGAACTGGTCTCCCTCCTCCAACTGAACTCCCCGAGTGGCCCGCTGACCGGGCCCTGCTACTACTCTCCCTCTCCGACCTTATCTTCAATTTTCTAGCCTCCGTGGCCTGGGAGAATCCCACTATCTTACCATAATTCATGTCTGAGTGCAAGGCAGCTGTAGCAGCTTCATTCACAACCAAGGGACTGAGGCCCTGAACAAACCGTCAAACTCTGGCATCCATAGTCGATACCAACTGAGGAGCGTACTTGGACAACCTCACGAACTCCATATGGCACTCCAACACACTCATATTACCCTTCTTGAGAACCTCAAACTCCATAGCACGGGAAGCCATAGTCTCGGCAGGCAAGAAGTGATCCATGAAAGCATCAACGAACTCGTCCCATCTCGCCAGAGGACTTCCCTCCCCATGCGAATTCTCCCACATCTTGAACCATGAATACGCCGCTCCCCTCAGCCTGAAGATGCTAACTCCACCCCCTCTGTCTTTGTAGCCCTCATAACCCAAAGCATCTTGCACATTTCATCTAGAAAATCCTGCGGATCGGCCTCTAGATCAGTACCTGAGAACTCTGAAGGGGCCAGCCGCAGAAACTGGTTGACTTTGGAACCGGCGGAATCTCCTTGTCTGCTAGAGGACGCAGGGGCAGCATGAGATCCTTGGGCCTGAGCGGCCACTAACTGAGTCAACATATGAATAGCTCCCTTGAGGCCCTTATCGGAAGTATCGGGACCTGAAGCTGGAACCGAAGAAGGATCAGGAATATCATCGGAAGGGGTTGTAGCACACTCCGCCGCAGCAGGAATAGGAACACTCTGGTCTGGAACAGAAAGGCCCGGTGGATTCAAGGTCGGGGATTCGCTCTCACCCGCACCATTGGGTATAGAATTCACAACCACACTTGGGGTGGCATTGGCCTCTAGAACGAGTCGAGCTCTCTTCTTTGGTGCCATTACTGAAAATTTCGGAACAATGCACGAGTTAGACAACGATATTTTCACTTTCCATTTCACCGCACGATATAGAATAACAATGAAAAGGGTGTTTCCTAAATGTCCATGTAGCCCCCTAATTATAGATGTGGTCGACAACACACCGATAAGAAGGGCTCTACTAGACACGGCTCCAAGACATCCTAGGACACTTTAAAAACCTTAGGCTCTCATACCAAGTTTGTCACGCCCCAAAAATTGAGGGACACGACCAGCGCTCAACCGGGTGGTCCCAAGTCAAGCGGACCTGGATTTGCCTCACCTATCCCACGCGTTACCCCGTGATTCCAATATACCTTATTCATGTGAGTTAGCAATTTGAGACTTAACATAAAACTCCAGTTAAATTCATGTTTGCCTCTTACCATTAACAACATATGATACTAAATACTTGCAAGATACATACAACATACATACTTCTACCACGTTGACCACGATTGTCACTACCCAAAATACATATGTACAATACCCACGTTATGTCTATGGACCCTCTACGAGTGGTAGGATTTCATACAATACTTGCCGGAAACAAGGCTCCGGCTATACCTTACGATACAAAATAGACCCAAAGAAGGTGGCATGAACCACACATGGCCCCGAGAGGAAGTGGGGCTCACCAATTCAACTGCGGAGTGGAGAGGAGGCACTACTAACGGTGGACTGAATTACCTACTGTAGAACCACCTACATTCATGTAAGAAAATGTAGCACCCCGGCAAAAGGGATGTTAGTACTGTAAAATAGTACTAGTATGTATGAACCAACTTTATCCCACGTACAATCAAACAATAAAAAAATAAGAGACAGTAATAGACCCAGTCAGAAACAACCAAAATCAACAAGTTTCACAATCTCTCCTTTTCCCCTTTCAACATCACCATATTCAAGAGTTTCATAGATTTTCATTTCAGTAGTGATAATGATCACATTCCATCCTTATTACCTCGGCCACCCTTATTACCTCGGCCACCCTTATCACCACAACNTAAGAGACAGTAATAGAACCAATCAATCAATGCACGTGGAAAGAAACAACCAAAATCAACAAGTTTCACAATCTCTCCTTTTCCCCTTTCAACATCACCATATTCAAGAGTTTCATAGATTTTCATTTCAGTAGTGATAATGATCACATTCCATCCTTATTACCTCGGCCACCCTTATTACCTCGGCCACCCTTATCACCACAACCCATCAACCTTATTACTTCGTGTTGTGGTGTGCAACCTGATCCCACCTGAAAATCATATTTCATAACAGCAACCACAAACAATTACATCACAGAAATTATCATTTCAAGGAATCATGAGTTCACGTCAACAATTCATTTATTTGGACCCAAGGCACAATAGTTCTCACCAAGTATTAATTCATGTACAAGGCATTTCCATAATTATTTAACTCACTCCCATCATTTCACCCCGATACTCACGAGCAAATTACAAGCTTTGCACATAATAACGTAGCACGCCAAATCATCTTTCACAAACTCGTATAACACAGTGGGTTGGAAATCAACTAAGATGATCAATTCACATGTTTTCATGCAAGGTACATATACCGCATGCTCGCCACAACAAGGGGATTCTACAAGGGTTGAAGTTAGCCATACATACCTGGGGTCAAAATTCCTTTTTAACTTTTACTCACAAATAACCGAACCGTCTAGTACCGTCAATCTAGTTCACAATTAAACATATTCAACTCAGAATTGGAAATCTTGCATACAATTCGAACTCTTTTAAGCATTTTATCAAACGCTAGGCGACCTCATTATATTACCACACCTTCTTTGTGAGTTTTGCCCCAACCCTCTTCCCTTTTTCTAGATTAAGAAGTTTTACTCACATGCATGCATGGGTTTGACCTCCATTTTCAAGAACCATCCTATGTGTTTTATTCTTAATTAAAATCTGAGAACTTGGGGAAAATGGGGTGAAGACCTACCTCTTTGAGTGAAGAAGATAACACTAACTCGATAGATTCCGGACTTGAGCAACTTGAAGAATCAATTTTGATGAAGAAGAACTTTCCCTCTCAAGAACCCTCTCTCCCTTCTCTCTATTTTTGCTCAGAAATCAGTTAAAATGAAGGGGAGGGGTGTTTTAATGAACTGGGGTCAGGTTTTAAAATTAGAAAAATAGGGGCCCGACTCCGGAATGCGGTCAGGAATGCGATCGCATTCCTGACATGCGGTTCGCAGAGTGACCGCAGAATTGCCCTCCAGGTGGGCAAAAATCGAAAACAATATGCCCAGGTATGCCACCACTATGCGGTCTGCATACATGTTATGCGATCGCATAGTGCGTCACATAACCTCTCTCCCAAAAATCAAAGGGCAACAATGCGACAGTTATGCGGTCCGCAGAATCGAAATGCGGTCGCATATTGGACTGCATAGTTGTCCTCAAATGGGGCAGTGATATGCCCGTGTATGCGATCATTATGCGGTCCACATACACGTTATGCGATCGCATAGTGCCTCACATAACACCTACTTTCTGGAAAATTTTATTCTTTAAGTCCCAGGGTACTTTTTACTCAAATTAGGTCCGTTTTAAAAATTTCCACAGTAAAAGCAACTCAGGGACTCATTCGGGCATTATTTTAAACAAGAAAATTTTATGGGTCTTTACAATTACGCACCACGACATCCCCTCTGAGGTCGAAAGACAGACCCCTAGACTAGCCAACTGATGAACCTTTCAAGCCAAAAGCCTCTGACCTGCTTCCAAATGAGCCAAGCTACCCATAGATTTCTGACTAAGAGCGTCGGCTACCATATTCGCCTTCCATGGATGGTACAAAATATTCATATCATAATTCTTGAGCAATTCTAACCACCTCCGCTGCGTTAAGTTCAACTCCTTTTGTTTGAATAAATACTGAAGGCCCTTGTGGTCTGTGAACACGTCCACATGGACCCCATAAAGATAATTCCTCCAAATCCTTAATGCAAAGACAGCCGCCGCGAGCTCCAAATCATGTGTCGGATAATTCTTTTCGTAATTCTTGAGCTGCCTATGCTATTATCTTACCACATTGCATCAATACATACCCCAAACCAACGCTTGAAGCATCATAATACACCACAAACCCTTCTGAACCTTTTGGCAAGGTCAACACTGGCGCCGTAGTCAATCTCAATTTCAATTCGTGAAAACTCTTTTCACAAGCATCGGACAATTAGAACTTAACCGCCTTCTGCGTCAACTTAGTAAATGGGGAGGCGAGGGTAGAGAATCCCTCCATGAACCTCCGATAATACCCATCCAAACCCAAGAAACTGTGAATCTCTGTCGGGGTCGTTGGCCTAAGCCAATCCATTACCGCTGCAATCTTTTGGAGATCAACCTGAATCCCTTCCCTGGAAACAACATGGCCCAAAAAGGCGACTGATTCTAGCCAGAATTCACATTTTGAAAACTTCGCATACAACTGGTGTTGATGAAGAGTCTGCAGAACTGCCCTGAGGTGAGTAGCATGACCTTTTTGACTTCGCGAATAAACAAGTATGTCGTTAATGAAGACAATCACAAAGGATTCAAGAAACGGTTTGAAAACCCGATTCATAAGATCCATAAAAGTTGTTGGGGCATTGGTTAGCCCAAAAGACATTACCAGAAATTCGAAGTGCCCATATCGAGTCCTGAAGGCAGTCTTAGGAATATCCTGCTCCCTGATCTTTAACTGGTGATACACGGATCGCAAATCAATCCTTGAGAAGAACCTAGCACCCTGAAACTGATCGAACAAATCATCTATCCGAGGCAATGGGTATTTGTTTTTGATGGTGACCTTGTTGAGCTGCCGATGATCAATACACATCCGAAGTGATCCGTCTTTATTTTTGACAAAAAGAATCGGTGTGCCCCAAGGCCACACACTTGGCCGAATGAAACCTTTTTCTAATAGATCTTTCAATTGTTCCTTTAACTCTCTCAATTCTGTTGGCGCCATTCGGTAAGGTGGAATAGATATTGGCTGCGTTTCTGGCATTACATCAATCCCGAAATCGATCTCTCTATCTGGTGGAATCCCAGGAAGGTCGTCCAGAAATACATCAAGAAATTCATTCACAACAGGCACAGATTTGGGAGCAGGAACCTCTGAAGTGGTGTCCGCAACTCGGACCAAATGGTAGATGCACCCTTTTCTGATCATCTTTGAGGCTTTAAGGTAGGAAATAAATCTACCTCTTGGCACAACATTATTCCCCTCCCACTCGATAACTAATTCATTAGGAAACTCAAGCCTCATAATCTTGGTTCGGCAATCGATTTTAGCAAAGCACAAATAGAGCCAATCCATCCCCATAATTACATCAAAATATACAATTTCTAACTCAATAAGATCGGTCGTGGTATCCCGACCACGCACCGTGACAACACAATTCCTATAGACTCGCACGGCCATAATGGAATCACCAACCGGAGTTGACACAGAGAACGACTCGTGAAGCTGTTCGGGTTCTATCCTAAAACTTGAAGCAATAAACGGAGTAACATATGACAAAGAAGACCCGGGATCAATAAGAGCATAAACATCTGTGACTAAACAGTTAGAATACCTGTGACAACATCTGGGGAAGCCTCCGCACTCTGGCGACCACTCAAAGCATAGAACCGATTGGGTCCTCCTCGACCCCATGCTCCACCCCTAACTGTACCGCACCCTGCTGGAGCTGGAGGGCGTGCTGAAGATGTAGCGGCTGAAGAGTTGGATGGCTGAGCAGTACCCCTACCCACGCCCTGACTAGGTGCGCGGCAGTCTCGTTGGATATGGCTTCTCTCTCCACATCTATAGCATACTGGTATATCCAAGTAACAAGGCTCAGAATGAAACCTCCCACACTTAGGGCATGGGGCCCTCCGCTGCTACTAGAACCTCCCACCGGAACGACCCGACTGATGGAACTTCCTGCTGTCTGAACCTGGTCCAAAGCGACCTCCCCATTGATAACTGTGCCTTGATGGCGGGGCACTAGCTGAGGACTGAGCATAGGACTGGGATGGCCCTGATGACCCTCTCCCAAGGACTGATCTCCCTCCTCCAACTGAACTCCCAGGATTGCCTGTTGACCAGGACCTACTACTACTCTCCCTCTCCATTCTTATCTTCAACTTCCGAGCCTCTGTGGCTTGGGCGAATCCCACGATATTCCCATAATTCATATCCGAATACAAGGCAGTTGTAGCAGCTTCATTAACAACCAAGGGACCAAGGCCCTGAACAAACCGTCGAACTCTGGCCTCCATAGTCGGCATCATGTGGATGTCATATTTGGATAGACGCACGAACTCTATGTGGTACTCTCACACACTCATGTTGCCCTGCTTAAGGACCTCGAACTCCGCAGCATGAGCTGCCATAGTCTCGGCAGGCAATAAATGATCCATGAAGTCATCAACAAACTCATCCCACATCGCAGGAGGGCTCTCCTCCCCACGAGGCCCCTCCCACATCTCAAGCCAACTCAACCCCCTCGGTTTCTGTAGCCTTCATAACCCGGAGATTTTTGCACATCTCATCAATGAACTCCTGAGGATCATCCTCTGGGTCGGTGCCTGTGAACTCTGGAGGGGCTAACTATAGAAACTGGTTAACCCTGGAACTTGAAGAATCCCTTTGCTCGCTAGAGGATGCAGGGGCAGCATGTGATCTTTGGGCCTGGGAGGCCACCAGCTGAGTCAACATGTGAATAGCTCCCCTAAGGTCCCTATCAGAAATACCAGGACCGGAAGCTGGGACTGAAGAAGGATCAAGAACATCACCGGGAGGGACTGTATCACCCTCCACTGGAGCAAGAATAGGAATAGACTGGCCTGGAGTGGAGGAGTCAGGCAGATTCAGGGTCGGGGAATCATTCTCATCCGCACCATCAGATAAAGAATTCACAGCCACTCCTAGGGTGGCATTGGCCTCTGGGCCAAGTCGGGCTCTCTTCTTAGGTGCCATTTACAAAAAATTGGAACAATGCAATATAAAGATGTTTTCATCTTCCACTTCATCGCACGATACAGAGTAACAATGAAAGGGTATTTTACTAAATGTCCATGCAGCCCTCTAATTATAGATGTGGTCGACAACACACCGATAAGAAGGTCTCTACTAGACACGGCTTCGAGACATTCTAGGATACTTTTAAAAACCTTAGGCTCTGATACCAAGTTTGTCACACCCTAAAACCGAGGGACGAGACCGGCGCCTAACCGGGTGATCCAGGTCAAGCGGACATGGATTGCCTTTCCTGCCCAACGTGTTACCCCGTGTTTACAATATAGATTATTCCACATGAATTAGCAATTTAGAGTTTAAACATGAATCTACTACTTGAGTTCATTTCATCCTTTACCGTTTCAACATTTGATAATCACAAAACATACAATAATTCCGATTCGGACCACAATTACAAGTAAACACCTTTACCGCCCAAAATACATATATGTACAACCCACATCATGTCAACGGAGCCTCTAAGAATACTAAGGGTTTACACAATACTTGCCGGCAACAAGGCCCCGGCTATACCTTAAAAGACATAACATATACAAAAAGATGATGTAGACTACACACGGCCCCGAGAGGAAGTGGGGCTCACCGAATCTGCTGAAGGTATGAAGGGGAAACACCACTATCGGCGGTCTGAGCTACCTGCTGTGGAACCACCTACATCCATATAAAAGATGTAGCGCCCCCGGCAAAAGGGACGTTAGTACCATTGAATATTACTAGCATGTATGAACCAAGTTTATTCCAAGTAGGATCAAACAATACACAATTAGAAAACAGTTAGGGTAACCAGGCAAGTACCACACAAGTATACAGAAAACCACAAATGAAGGTTTCACATTTACTTGTTTCAATTGCTCATCTGTTGCGGTGCGAAACCCAATCCCACCGTACATTCTCATCTCACCCTTATTACCTCTCCACCCTTATTACTTCGTCTTAAGGCACACAACCCGATCCCACCGTACAATCACAGTTCACCCTTCTTTCTTCGTTTGCGACGTGCAACCCGATCCCACCTAACAATTCTGTTGCGGCGTGCAACCCGATCCCACCTTACGATCACATTTCACAGCATCAACCACCAATATTTATATCACAAGGATCTTTATCATGAAGAACATAAGTTCATATCAACCAATAACTATGTGAAATCAAGGCACAATGATCCTTACCAATCACTAATTCATATATGGTGTTGCCACAATCATTCAACTCAAACAAATTAGCCCATATTTACTTCATCATTTGCTACACAGCCTTTAGCACTTAGATACATTCAACACTTTATTTCATTATCATTTCTTTCATTTTGCAGCGCATCCTCTCATACCGATGTATTCAACATTTAACGAGCTTTGCACATAATAGAATAAGCACAAAGAATCGCCTTTCATAATGTCAATTACCATACTAATCGACTTAAGAAAAATCAGAGAATGAACTCGTACAACTCGACACAGCAGGAGAATCAATTCACATATGCTCAAGCAAGAATTTCATACTGTGCACTCGGACACCAACAACGTAACTCTATAAAGATTAAAGTTATCCATACATACCTTGAATTTTAATTCCCCTTAAATTTTCTACCACAATTCACCGGACCTTCTAGCACCTTCAATCTAGTTCACAATGTGGCATAATTTACTTAGAATTTGGAACAATGATCATGTCTTGAACTCACTTGAGCATTCTATCAAACACTAGGTGTTCCTTTAGGTTGAATGGCCTCTTTTTAGTGAAAGATTACTCAAACCCATTTCCTTTTACTAGATTATGATTAGTTGGTTACATGCATGCAAGACTCCTACCCCTATCTTCATGAACTCACCTAAAGATGTTTTATTTAACAAAAATCTAGAAATTTAGGTTGATGGGGTAGAAGCTTACCTCTTGTAGTGAAGAAAATGGTGTCCTACTTGATCAATTCCAGGCCTGAGTAGTGATGGAGGAACAAATTGAGGAAGATGGAACTCTCTCTCTCTAGAACCCACTCTCTCCTCTCTCTAATTTATCAGAAAATGATCTTAAAATGAAAGGGGGAGGTGTTTTAATGAACTGGGGATCGGGTATAAAATTAGAAATTTAACAGTCCCGAAGCAGAAATACGGTCAGGAATGCGATCGTATTCCTGCTATGCGGTCCGCATTCTTGTCGCATAATTGGCCCTCAAATGGGCCAAAAAGAAAAGTAGACTGCCCAGGTATGCAACCACTATGCGGTTCGCATACCTGTTATGCGATCGCATAGTGCGTCGCATAACTCCCTCCGCAAAAGTCGAAGTGTAAGGACGCGACAACTATCCGGCCCGCATTCGTGAAATGTGATCGTATTCTAGGCCGCATAGCTGTCCTCAAAATGGACAGGGAACTGTCCAGGATGCGACCACTATGCGGTCCGCATACCTGATCTGCGATCGCATAATGGACCGCAGACCTGCGCAAATCTGGAAAATTATATCTTTTAAGTCCCGGGGTACTTTTTACTCAAAAAGTGTTCGTTTTAAGAATTTCTACAGTTATAACAACACGGGGACCTATTTGGGCATTATTTCTAGCCATGAAATTTTACGGGTCTTTACAGATACCATGCCACACGAATCAGAAAGAACATAACCAATACGTCTCAATCCCGCAATACCCAATTACTTACCTTACTCAAATCCCGCTATAAAGCCCAAATAAATCCGTACCATATGTGCTTATAACCAATAATCTCCGCTCCTCGCAACACTGAAGGGTAACTCATAGATCACTCCAGAACATGAATAAACTCAATGACAGTCAAATGGTACATCCCTCAACAATAGCAATTCAGATTCAACAATTCTAACGCGGTGCAGGACACACACCCATACCGGCCTACCAATAACCTTAAATCAACTCTGGTCACTTACAACAGATAGATAACTCTCCGAAGGTTCACAATGATTGAATCATGGCATTAACTAACATCTGACTAGCTTTGCTCGCATCCTCACGATCCACAACCACAAAATGATATGCTTATGAGAACTCTCAATCTTGAAGCCCATAAAGCGCACAAATTACCATATCTGATCCCAACTCCACCGCTCGAATATATATAACACATCCCTATTACTCAATCATCCTACGAGGGATACCCCTATAATTCTTCCGTGTCACCAAGCAACCTTGAATATCAGCACTCGATCCAACAAGAGAGCGTCGCAATACCAATGAAGCACCCTTAACTCCACACATTGCCCTTTCTGAAATGTATACCCTGATCAAGCCATCCAATAGTGATATCATCTACCTAGTCATCTAAAACTGCCAATGTTGCCTAAGAATTTTGACCTCCCTTCCAGAACTGAACCGTCACCTCACACATGCAAATCTCGACTCTAAACACGTACCGCATACACCATGCCATCCTATGATAAATATGGGAACTTCATAACCCCTTCTGAGCCACAAGCCAAGAACTTTCCATTTGACCTCATTTAGAAGCAAAATCACTATACATCACCTGCACCTCACGCCAGTAGAAAATATACATCTCTAACTGTGGTAGAAACTACCCAGAACTATCTGAATCCCATTTGTACAACACCAAACTGTCAGGACTGAATCCTTCTAACTCAACCAAGCTACGCAGGCCACCAAAAATCCAAGAGCATTGCTAATAAACACCTGTAAAGACTCGTTGCCTCATGAACACCCAAAGAACTAATCATATCCCTTATCGTGTCAATATATGATCTACTACAAAGTTGTCCTATTTATCCAAGTTCCTTTTGACTTACCTGCGAATTGGTACTTCTTTTTGCCATAATATCTCAACCCAGACTCGTCACACGAGACCCAAGCATAAAACAATACCGTCTGAGGCTCATAAGCCGCTGAATACTCTCTCAAATATCCCCAAAAGCACCACATTAGAAATACTTACCCTGAAGAGACTTCCTTCGAATCTAAAGACATTACCTTCACTTTCTTGATACTGATATGTAGGATCCATGATAATGTAGAAATGCCACAAGTCTTGACACTCTCCAACGTAAATCTCAGTTCTTTCCCAAAACACACCTTGAAGATTCCCAATTGTTATATTTAACCTTGAATCTGTCAGATCCATTTCGAGAGTCATCCACTCTACACAAATCTCGATTACCCCAATCAAGCAGACAGAATGACCTGACCCCGTTTGCACAGCAACATACTAGGAAAGTAATCCACACATTTGAAGTAACAAGCAAATTCATACACTGCACCCACTACACCTTTTACAATTACAACTCAATCATTCAATAGAACTCACCTACCCATATAGTACATTACAACCTGTATCGAAGAATTTCCATTACTCGAGTCATTCCCACCAATATACCTCGAACTGAAACCAATACAACACATAATTGCGCAATCAACTTATCATTAACAGCCTCCCCCACTGGGCTCAAAGCCCACGATCAAAACAAATAATAACTCACAATGCCCCTACACTATCACTGTCACCATACTGCAGTGAGATTCAACTAAATCCTTCATAAGCTCATATGACACAAACCGTCTGATATTCCACATCGTATGCAAATCTCGCATTCACCATCGAATAGTCATGCCAACTTTCACAAGCGATCCGCACTCATATTGCAATGTTATCAATTACTGGTAAAAGAGAACTTGCTACAAAACAACATAAGGATCACACAACCTCAAGACACCCCGCGGGAAATAGCCCCGCCTGCTTAGCCTCAAACTGATCTCTCTCTATACCCTTCCAAAACTCATGGCTATTACACAATCACTTTATCCTTCTGCATCTAAAATAAACCAACACCTACCCTTGAGGCATCACAATACGCGGTATAAGAACCTGAACCTGATGGCGGAACTAACACTGGAGCTTTGGTCAAAGAAATCTTGAGCTTCTAGAAGCTCTATCCACACTCGTCTGACCACTTGAATACCCTCACGGGACACCACGTGCCCCAAGAATGCTACTGAACTGAGCCAAAAATTCACAATTGGAGAACTTTGCATAAAGCTTCTCCTCTATCAATCTCTATAATACCCTCCTCAAATGCCGAGTATGCTCCTCCTGGCTACGTGAGTACGCCAGGATGCTATCATTGAATACAATAACAAAGGAGTGCTAATACGGCTGGAATACACCGTTAATCAAATACATGAATGTTGTTGGGGAAATTATTAGCCCAAAATACATCACCAGGAACTCATAACACAACAGAAGGATCCGCTTCACTCCACAACTGAACAACATAAGAGGCCTTCCCATACCCTCACGACTCGAGGCCATGTGCCATCTCTAGACAGAAGTCAAACACTTAATAGCTCTTGCGACATATCCAGCCCACCCCTTTTTGTCACAACCAAGCGATATGAACACATATCACCCTCAAATCACACTCACCACATAGTCTTCCAGTCACAAAGTCCCATCAATAAGGACACCAACAGACATATAAGTCCCCAAACACACGTGCTAACACAATGAAATCTCAGGGCTCAAGCCACAGACAAAATCCAGCCTCAAGTCCTCCAGACTAGCCCATTATCAACATGCTAAAATCATATCTCATCCATGGAAGTCACAAGCCGTTAATGCATAGCTGATACCAAGAGCTCACGTGCGCATTCAAATACATGGAAGGAATTCAAGAGTTATGCCTTTGGCTGAATAAAATGGATTCACACAACAAGAATTCAAGAATGTGAGATTTTCCTAAGGGTTTTGCAGCCTCTCGAAGATAAGTACAGAAGGCTCCATACCGATCCGCAAGACTCTACTAAACCTGCTCATGACCGGTGAGTCCTTTGTAACCTAGGCTCTAATACCAACTTGTCACGACCCCAAATCTAGACTGGCCGTGATGGCGCATATCGTGGTACTAGGCTAGCCAAATTTACTGAAAATATCATAAGGTTCACATTTAATACATAAATGATCCTATGTTTCATAATAATTTTCACTATTAAGCATTTCAAAACAATAAAAATGATCAGAACGTCTAAACACAACCCAACATCTGGAGTCAACCGTCATGAGCATATAAGAAGTGATACAATCTAATACCAATTCTCAACTACAACAAATCTGGGAAGTAAAGTAAAAATGACTGAGTAGGAAGGAGAAAGAGTAGGTTGCGGACGCCGAGCAGCTACCGAACAATCTCCGAACAATGCTCCAAATGAGGTAGCTCAACTATCGCTCTACCCCGGTACCTGAATATGCACACAAGGTGCATGGAATAACGTGAATACACCAACTTAGTAAGTAAAAAATATAAATAAGGACTTGAGTACAGTGACGAGCTTTTAAAATCATGTAAAGATCATATAAGAACATTAGTGGAAATCAGTAAAACAAGTCAGGAAAATCTACGTTCCGAAAGTTTCATTAACTCCATTTTTCTCTTTTCCAATCTCATGTAAAACATTTATTCAACATTTATCATTTAGAGGAAGAAATGCAAGGAAGAGTGAAAATAATAGTTTCATAGCAAATAAGCCCCTCGGGCACAGTGTCACTCACAAATAAAGCCTCTCAGGCAAGCCTCTCAGTGACTCGTGAGTCATCTCTCGTCAATCAGCACTCATACTCATCACTCACGCTCAATAGGTATCATATAATAACCACTGCGGCGTGCAGCCCGATCCACAAATAGTCGACGCCGCTTATTGGGGGTGTACAGACTCCGGAGGGGCTCCTTCAGCCCAAGCGCTATATTGATGCGGTGTGCAGCCCGATCCAATACATATATCGCTGCGGCGTGCAACCCGATCCAATATATATATCGCTGCGGCATGCACCACGATCCAATATATATCATATAATACGTTGTGGCGTGCAGCCCGATCCAATATATATATATATATATATATATCGCTACTGCGTGCAGCCCGATCCATATATAGTATATAATACGCTGCGGCGTGCAGCTCAATCCATCACTATCCTCACAATCCGGCTCTCGACCTCACTCAGTCATCACCCTCACAAACAACTCGGGCAACTCAACACAATCATGGAGACTCATCCCAAAAATATCTTTCATTTGTTAGAAAACAGGGTGATAAACAGGATTGAACAATGAACAAGTATAAATCATGACTGAGAATATATCTTTATATCATAACAGTGTGAGAATAGTAGTAAAACACCCCTGAGGGTCCAAACGGGTCGGCACTAGGCCCCAAACATGGCTTACAGCCCAAAATATAGTATAAATCTCTAAAACACAGAGTATCGTGTGATTTCAAATCAAGTACGCATCTTGAAAGTCGCTACGGGACGGACCAAGTCACTATCCCTACCGGTGCACGCCCACACGCCCGTCACCTACCATGTGCGTCACCTCTTTTATCAAAACAACACAAAATACCAGGGTTTCATACCCTCAGGTCGAGATTTACGTTCGTTACTTACCTCAAACCGGCCCGAAAACTACTCCGCGATTCTCTTGACCCTTGAATCGGCTCCCAAATGCTCCGAGTCTATCAAAATCAGATTAATAACATCAAAATATGCTAGGAAGACGAAACCCATTCGAAAATTATCACAATTAGGCATAAATCCCAAAATTGGCCCAACCCGGCCCCCGTGGCCCATATCTCAGAATTCGATACAAATCACAAAACTAGAATCCTTATTCCCTCACGAGTCTATGCTTACCAAGAACATCAAAATCGGACAACAATAGCCCCCTTCAATTCCTCAAATAAAGTCTCCAATTTCCCATGCCCTAAACCCCCAATTTATACCATTAAATTCCACTAATTTCACCCTATTTCAGTCCAAAAATAACATGGAAACAAGTTTTTGGTTCAAATATCTTACCTCAACGAAGCCCTCTTGATTTCCTCCTTCAAAACCCTCTCCGAAAGCTTGATCCCGGATAAAATATTGAAGAAATGGCTCAAAAATTGCGAAGGCTGGTATTTATACTTTCTGCCCAGTGAAACCGCACCTGCGGTCATTTCTCCGCACTTTGCGGTCCCAGGTGCGCACCTACGAAGAATTACTTAAATCCAAATCTTCACGCCTGCGGCTCTTCTTCCGGTTCGCAGGTGCGTCCCAACCCTCGCATCTGCGGCCTTCCCTCAGCTGGGACAATTCTGCACCTGCGACCATTCCCGCACCTGTGCTCAACCATCCACAGGTGCGGCCACACCAGAGGGGCAACACCAGCAGCATTTCAGCTGCATTTTTCCAACTTCAAAGTCCCCGAGGGCTATCCGAAATCAACCCGAGCCCCTCGGGACCCAACCAAAAACACAAGTCCCATAACCTTATTCAAACTTAGTCGAGCCTTCAAAACATCCAAAACAACGCTAAAACACCAAGATCACATCGGATTCAATCCTATGAACTTAGAGATTTCTAGATTTCACCAATGATGTCGAAACCAACCAAAACACGTCCGAATGACCTGAATTTTTGTACACACATCCAAAATGACGCTACGAACCTGCTCAACTTCTGGAATTCCATTTCGACCCTGATAGCTAATTTTTCAGTGCTGACCCAAAAACTCAATTTCACCAATTCAAGCCTAAATCTACTCCAGACCTCCGAATGACATTCCGAACACACTCTTAAGTCCCAAATCACCTAACGAAGCTATCCAAACCTTAAAATCTACATTCCGAGGTTGTTTACTAATAAGTCAACTTCTGGTTGACCTTTCCAATTATTGAACCAAGTTAAGAGACTAAGTGTCTCATTTCTCTCCAAAAAAAATCGCTCTGAACCCGAGCCAACCAATCTAACACAACATAATGAAGTTGAACCACATATAATGAAGCAGAAATGGGGGAAATGGGGCTATTACTCTCGAAACGATCGGTCGGGTCGTTATAGAGACTATGCGGCTTTACGCCCATAAGGTGTTTGATAAAATGCCTAAGTGATCAAAACATGAGTTTTATTGCTAATATGGAATCCCATTGCCCTGTATTGATATAGATTAAAGTTGAATGGGTTGGCGAATGTTGTCTTACGCTCAAGAGCAGGAAGTTAAGATATGTGAGGCTAACTCTCTATGTTTGAAAATGTTAATAACTCTCCATACACTATGTTTCTTTTACAATGTTACTAATTGCCTCAGAAATATAGTTAAGTAGTTGAAGAACTTCTATTCTCTAGCTTCATAATTCGTTCATGACTTTCATTCTGAACGTTGTGACCTCAGTGCGTAATTAATATAGACTTGTGTTTGATACCCATGAGTCTCATTCTTGATTACTCAGCATGTCATAAATACATGATGCTTCAGTTCTCATAATCAGTAAATGAATACATGTCTCGGTCTAGTTCTATTCAGTATTCTAGTATCATGTAACTCAGTATGGCTCAGTATTTCAGTACCATGTGTTGCAGTATGATTTTCAGTTCCTGATTTTGAATCCCTGAATGTTGAACACCTGTATTTGGGCCTCAGGTCGCATTTTATGCTTTATGCATCTTTGGGCCTGAGGTCGCAGTTTATGCTTTATGCATCTTTGGGCCTGAGGCCGCAGTTATGTATATGTATACTTGGACTCGAGGCCATTTATTGGTCTTGAGGCCGTAGTTTATTTATTCAGATAAACAGGTGGTTCATCATTCAGAAGAGGGAATATTCATATGCTTACTTCCTTTGTAAAATTTAGTTATCAGTTATTAGTATCAGTTATCAGTTTAAGCATTTATAGTTCTTTTAACTGCTTTACATACCGGTGCAATTCAAATGTATTGACGTACAATTTGCCCGGAGCATGCATCTGATGATGCAGGTAATGATTTACAGATTAACGATTCAGAGTGCTAGGATTCTCGTACCAGCTATTTGGTGACCCCAGTTCTTTCGGGACATTATCGTTACTTTACAATCTTTTAGTATTTATAGACAGTCAGTATTTTTAGTACTTCATTAGAGGCTTCATAGACTAGAGTCACAGTTAGATAGAGTCACAGACTTTTCATGTTAAGCAATGTTAGCTACATATATGTTTCAAACTTACATTAGTGTTTTCACACTTTGATTTATACCATTCAGGCTTTCAGAATATCAGCATGTGTTAGTTTATCTTCCGCATTCGGTATGTTATGATATCACATGTTGATTCAGCCAGCCAGTTGGTTTGCCCGATCACTTGTAGTTAGGCACCGGGTGCCATTTTACGTCCAGGCCCAGGTTCAGGGTGTGACAAATCTTGGTACCATATCACTAGGTTCAAGAGTCTAAGGGAGTCTGTGAAGACGTGTCCAGTGGAGTTTCCTTTATATATGTGTGTCGGCCATGCATATAAACGGTTAAGCATCAAGACATTCAGGATTGTCTCATTTCTTTCTACTCTAGATCATTCCATGAAGCTCAGAGCAATAGGTAACCTTCTCTTCCTATCGAATTCCAGACGTATCGACTGCACAAGCGACAGGCAGGAATAACCCAAGGTCCTAGAGAGGATGATTACCCATTGGGGTATAATTATGGAGTACATGTTGGTAACAAATGAGACTTCAGAACATGTTAAAAGTGGAATGCAATGCATAGTAGTATAGGTTGGAGCATAACCTTGTCAAAAAGTACAAAAGCAATTATCATGTTTTATGGTTATTACTTTACCTCAGTTACCAGTTATACAATCTTTCAATTAGCAAGTTTATGGTTATTCAGTACCCAGTATTCAATAATTTAGTTATCAGATCCCCAATTATCAGTGTATCCAAATTCTAGTGACTTATGAGTATACAGTGATGCCTATGGGTGCTAAAAGAAAATGTAAGCAACAACGATTATAGGAAAATCTTCACATCTTTTAGGCCCGGATTAAGACCCAAAACTTTCCAGATGGTGGAAGAAGTGATTTATCAAATAATGGTATACTCTGAAGGACAAGTTTATGTACGGTAGTGTAACCATATGTATTTCACGTCATAGAACAATTTCGTTTTTATTCTTGGAAATGGAGCCACATGTGGAATGATTTTAGATGTCAGACTCCACGGTGATAGGTTAAGAATTTAATCCTAGCAGGCGTAGAATTGATTACTTTAGTTTTGGACAAAAAAGAGCCAAAAGGTAAATGTAACGACCCAGTCGGTCGTTCCGAGAGTTTAGCCATGTTTCCCCTGTTTCTACTTTATTACATGTGGTTCAGCTTTATTACGTTGTGTAATATTGGTTGGCTCGGGTTCGGAGCGATTTTTAGAGAGAAATGAGACGCTTAGTCTCTTATCTTGGTTCAATAGTGGAAAAAATCAATCGGGAGTTGACTTATTGGTAAACAACCTCGGAATGCAGATTTTATGGTTCGTATAGCTTCGTTAGGTGATTTGGGACTTAGGAGCGTGTTCGGAATGTGGTTTTGATGTCCGGTGTAGAATTAGGCTTGAATTGGCGAAAGTTAGTTTTGGCGATTTCCAGTCGGTAGGGGAAATTAGGTTATCGGGGTCGGAATGGAATTTCAGAAGTTGGAGCAGGTTTGTAATGTCATTTTGGATATGTGTGCAAAATTTCAGGTCAATCAGATGTGTTTTGGTTGGTTTCGGCATCATTGGCGAAATTTAGAAGTTTCAAAGTTCATAGGCTTGAATTTGATGTGATTTTGGTATTTTTGCGTTGTTTTTGGTGTTTCGAAGGCTCGACTAAGTTTTAACAATGTTATGGGATATGTTGGTAGGTTTGGTTGAGGTCCGGGGGGCCTCGGGTGTATTTCGGATGCTCAAATGGGCACTTTCGATCTTTGGGAGATTGTTGGTTTTCTAGTGTTTTTGCAGCAGTGATTTCTTCACTGTGATCATGTAGAGTAAAATATTGGGGCAAGAAATTTTTTCTATGCGATCGCGTAATAAGGATTGTGATCGCATAGGTGGGCAGGTGAAGCAGTGCGATCGCGTGGCCCCTTGTGTGATCGCATAAGGTATTCTGAGGCGCGTGTGTGGGATGGATTTTGAGCTATGCGAACGCGTATGGTTGTCTGGTCTGTGCATCGCGATCGCGTGGATGGAGTCACGATCGCACTGAAGAAAATACTAGAGTTGGGCAGAATGTTTTAAATAGCCCTTTCTTCGAATTTTTGTCTATTTTCCTCCATTGATGAGCGGGTATAGAGCTCTTTGAGAGGGTTTGAAGAGGAAATCGAAGGGAATCACTTGGAGGTAAGATTTTCGACTTCATAAATCGATTATATGTTGTTTTCTAAGTAATTAAACCGGAAATTGTTGGATTTAAACCCAAAATTAGGGAGGTTAGGTGCATGGAATTTGGAAATTTCTTTTGGTGATTTGAGAGGGAAATTGTGGTCCGATTTTGATGTTCTTGGTATGTACGGACTCATGGGAGGATAAAGATTCTTCTGATGTAATTTTTATCGGATTACGAGACGTGGGCCCGGGGTTCGGATTTGGCCAAATCTCGAGAATTGTGTTAAATTTTATATCTTTCGGTTGGTTTTTTTCGTTAGCGTATGTTGATGATGTTAATCTGATTTTGGTTAGATTCGGAGCATTTGGGAGCCAATTCGAGGGGCAAGCGCATCGCTGAGTATCTTTTGGGCTGTTTTGAGGTAAGTAACGATTGTAACTCTAAACATGAGGGTATGACACCCCGATATATTGATATTGTTTTGGTAAATAAGGTGACACACATGATAGGTGACGAGCGTGGGGGCGTGCACCGATAGGAATTGTGACCTAGTCTTTCCCGTAGAGACTATTAAGCCACGTATTCGATTTGAAACCTTACGACATCCTGTCTTTTAGAAGTTTATACTTGTTTTATGGGCTATGAGCCATGTTTGAGGCCTTGTGCGAACCTGTTTAGACCCTCAGGGGTATTTTCCATGTTTGGGGCCTTGTGCCAACCTGTATAGACCCTCAAAGGTACTTTTACACTATTCTACCACTATCCTGATAGAACATCTGTGAACTCAGTCATGTTTCCTACTTGTTGTTATTTTCACTATTATCGTACTGTTTTGAAACTCTACGAAGTATTTTGGGCTGAGCCCCGTGAATTGAGATGAATTGCCCAAGTGGCTAGTATTTTGGGCTGAGTCCTGTGAGTTCAGATGAATTGCCCGAGTGGCTAGTATTTTGGGCTAAGCCCCGTGAGTTGAGATGAAATTCCCGAGTGGCTAGTATTTCGAGTTGAGTCCCGTGAGTCAAGATTAATTGCCCGAGTGGCTTGTGAGGATGAGTGAGTCAGGCCGAGAGCCGAATATGTAAGGATAGTTATGGATCGGGTTGCACGCCGCATCAATATATATGTCCAGGTCGAGAGCCGAGTATGTGAGGATAGTTATGGATCGGGCTGCACGCCGCAGCAATATATATGTTATATATTACATATGGATCAGGCTGCACGCCGCAGCAATATAAATGTATATTATATATGGATCGGGCTGCACGCCGCAGCAATATATATGTATTATATATGGATCGGACTGCACGTCGCAGCAATATACATTATATACGGATCGGGCTACACGACGCAGCAATATATATATTAGATCGGGCTGCACGCCGCAGCAATATAGCGCTTGGGCTGAAGGAGCCCCTCCAGGAGTCTGTACACCCCGTGAGCGCAGTCGACTATTATATGGATCGGGCTGCTTGCCACAACGTATGTTATATGGATCGGGTTGTACGCCGCAACGTATGTTATATGGATCGGGTTGTACGCCGCAGCGTATGTGTCACGACCCCAAATCCTAAATCAGCCGTGATGGCGCCTATCGTGGAACTAGGCTAGCCAATAACCACATGTTCATAATTTCTTTCAAAATCCCAATCAAATTCCAAGCATTTCATAAATATACAGAGTTTACTAAATAAAAAGGCCAATAAACAGTGCCACCAACCCCAAAACCCGGAGCCAACAAGTCATGAGCATCAAGAAGAATAAGCCAAAATATACTATTATAATACAAAACCTCCGAATAATAGCTAGATACAACAAGAAGGGAAAACAGAGATGTTGTGGACGCTGAACAGCGACCTCTATATACCGCAATCCGGCTCCGCCCGGAATATATGGCTAATGCTCGATATCTGCACCTGAATCTGCACAAAGGGGTGCAGGGAGTAATGTGAATACGCCAACTCAGTAGTATGAAAATAAATCAAGTCTAAGCAGCAAGGAAACACATAAAATCAATGTCATCAAATCACAATATACACATCCTTATTTTCCAATAGTGTAAACATAGATATGCGAAATCATCATGCCTTAAAACCAACCTCAGAAAAGTTCTTTGAAAAATGTTTATTTACAACAAATCCCAACCGAAAGATTTAGTATGAAAATGAAATGAATCATATAGATGCCCCTCGGGCAAAACATATTTCATAAGTTTAGAATGGAAGTAGTAAAATCATAGGTAGCCCCTCGGGCAAAAGATGTATCATAACCAGCCCCTTATGCATGCCTCACAGGCACCCATAATCAACGCTCAGCACCTCACAATCACTCAGAACCTCACAGTCACTCATGCCTCCCAATCACTCGTCACTCGGCACTCGGCACCTGGTGCGCTCACTGGGGGTGTGTACAGACTCCGGAGGGGCTCCTTCAGCCCAAGCGCTAATATCACTCAGCACCTCACAATCAAGCCCTCGGCCTCACTCAGCAGAACCACTCAAAAGCCCCTCGGGCGAGTCAGTAAAATAGGGTACTCGACCCAAAACATCATTTTTAAATCTCAAAGTAGTGTAAATCAGGCTGAGTTTCGAAAACAGTAAGCAAAATGTGGCTGAGTGAAATCATCAACAAATAGTGAGGAAAAACAACAGTAAAAAGCCCCCAAGAGGTCTAAACAAATCGGCACGAGGCCCCAAACACAGCTTATAGCCCAAATATTTCAACAATTTTTAGAACATAATTTAACATAAGGTTTTGGGTAAAACATGCAAATCATTAGTTGCCGCGGAGAGGACCTAGTCCAATCGAAAAACCAGTGCACACCACATACTCGTTATCCGACATGTGCGCCATTCTAAAATCAGTGAGAAATATGTAGTTCGGGGTTTCATACCCTCA
>ML426302.1:0-44451 GCA_005239525.1 Nicotiana knightiana | reverse complement strand
ATATTCTAAGAATGTGAATATTTTTGTTGTTTTTAATTTTCTTAAATAGAACCTATTAAGAGTGAGATAAAAAATTTAAAATATTAAGATTAGATATAACATTAATATTTATAGCAAAAAAAATAGTATAGAATTTGGGTGTGGTCAAAAAATAGTTGTTCACAGGTGGTTTTCTGGTGATGACGGTTAGGTTTTAGGGAGAGTCTTTGAGAGACAAGGGGAGAGGCAAGAGAAATAGGGGCGGCGGGGGTTTGGAAAATTATTAGGGTTAGGGGGGTTATGGGTTAATTAAAAAAGGTAATAATATCCTGGACCACTGATCTCTAAGATCAACGACCAAGATTTGATCTGGGGTTGGGCGGGTTTAAAGATTGGGTTACTGGGTCAGGTTATGGGCTAATTTTAATTGGGCTGGGGGTGGCATTTGTGCTAAGGTCCGAAATTTAAAGAGGCTATATGTTAAATACTCAATTAATTAATTAAATAATCTGTAAAAATAATTATAAAATTATAAAAAATAATTTTCATGCATAAAAATGATTTAAAATAATTACTTGATATTATAAAAATATAAAAACCTATTTTCCGCCGAAATAAGGTAATAATGCATACATGGGCTATTATTGCAATTATAACTCAAAAATATAAATGTGGCTATTCATGCAATAATTTAAGCTTGATTTAAATATAAAATGATAAAAATTAAGCAATCATTATGAAACCATTTGTGCGGCAATTAGTAATTATTAATATAAATAAAATACTGGGATAAATTAATAAAAATCCTTAGAAAAATGCATAAATTATGAAAAATATTAATTGATGATCATGCATTGTTTTGAAGCTATATATGCTTTTTAAAAATATTATAGGGAAAAACTGGGTATCAACAATGCTGAGGTTGAGAAAGTATACTTTATTGAGGATGTCAAAAATAATACAATATTGGAGTTGGGTGTATTGGTCCTCGTTCTAATTGTTTTTCTACATTATGTTTGGATGGAGACATGGATATCGAGCCTTAGGAGAGATATATAGATGAAAAAAATACCCTTATATTCTAAAATTTGCCACACCAAAAAGGTAAAATGACATCCCACATTTAAAGGCCAAGAAGTGCAAGATGCGAAACCTATTGCTTGGTTACTTTTTTTTTTACACCACCACCTCAAGAACATGGCAGAAAAAATGATGCAAAATTGGGGGCGCAATTTATATCGTCAAAGTGGAAGGAAAAGTGGTGAAAGTGATGGCTTCATGCCGCGACGTTAAATCAGACGCTTGTTGGGAGGCAACCCATCCTTATTGCTTTGGTTTATTTCTATTTTTTTTTCTTATTATTGTTGTAGTATTTGTTTTTGTTTTGTAAGATTATAAGCATAGGAGGCAAAGCCATAGGCGAGTGAAAAAATCGAGCAGGTGGTTAAAACTAAGTGTAGGTACCTGCACAAGGGATCATACCTGGGAGAAGTCTAAGTATCCCCTGAGCTGCTAATTCTTCGGTCTTTGGCTTACCAGGGAGTCTTTTTTACCTTACTGTTAATTATAGTGTGCATTGAGGACAGTGCACAATTTTAAATGTGGGGTGAGGAGATTATCTGGGTGATTTTTTGTGCTATCTTAGCTTAGTTTTGTGCTATCTTAGCTTAGTTGTAGTACTTGTTCTAAGTGTAGTAGTTTTAGTAAAGCAAAAAAAAAAGTAGAAAAATTTGACTTCTCACGACGATGGATCTCCTAGAAAGTGTTCTTGAGGGATTTAAGTCTAAAGAAAAAGGACAAAAAGATTTTTTTTGTAGGTAGTGTAGTAATTCCCCCTTGGTTTTTCTTTGTGCCGGTGTTGTTTTCCAAGGGTTTTATTTGAACCGGGTGTAGGTAGTTTTATTTTTTTAGGAGTAGGAGCCACTGTGATATAAATTGAATTGGAGCAATATCTCTTAACTTTGTTATGCCTTGAGAATAGTGAGTACTTTGGTTGTGACATTTAGGCTCAGTTTTTGACTCTTGTATAAGTAACTTAAATCGTATGATCTTAACTTTGCTTAACTGATTTGACTAGAGTGTCTTGATGAGTCCAATCCTGATGGGGTTATATACCATGTGTGTGTGAGGTTTGTGTGTTATTATGTGCATTGCATTTAATGTCTAGAACTTGCCCCGTGTGTCTGCAAAGCGAAATAGTACCGTTGTTCAGTCTTGAAAGTGATATAGGCGTTTCTTTGTTGAGCCAGATATATATATTTTACCCGCCTAATTGTTATGTATAGTAGTTAACCCTTTGAGCCTGTAATTCTGTTTCTTTGGCAACCACATAACAAGCCTTATCCACTTGTTTGAATTAACAATCTATTAGAACCTTTTCACCTCTCATGAGCACTTGAATTGTTATGAATTTTGTAAAAGTTAAAGTGAGGGGTGGTTGGTTTGGCTTTTCAGTGGAACTAATGAAATAAGGATAATGGTGCACCTTTGAAATAAAATAAAATAATAAAAGACACTTGAATTGAAAAAGAAAGAAGGAAAAAAAAAATAGTTGCATTGCTGTGAAAAATATTCCTTGATAGTGGTGACTCTTGATGTAATTGTGCATACAGAAGTATGGAGTTAATATACATTGATGTGAAGGTGGAGTTATTGTTGGGCATAAGTTTGGGGTTTAAATATTAAAGTGATTAGGGATGTGTAGTCACTCTTATATCTAAATGTATCCTACCCGACCCGCAACCTACGTTACAACCAAATAAAGTCCTAATTGATTCTTGACTGAATGAGCTCCATTAGTAGAGTAGTACACTAAGGGCAAGCCTATGGAACATCTTTTGTTTCATATAATGTTATTTCTTAGAGTGAGTGAATTCTTTCTATCTTGAGTTCTTAATTTTTCTTAAATTTTATTGTGTGTGAAACTACTCCATTTTGTTGTGCGAGGGCGCTTGATTCATGAAGGACATGTAATGTCATTGACCTCTATGTTAGAGTAAGTGAGTGAGTTGTGAATAATGCATGGTACTTGTGAGTCAAATCTTGAGGTGAATATGTTATACCCTTGTACTTAGTCTATTTTAAAGATGCTTGGTGTGATGAGTTAGGAGAATTGTTTAAGAAGGTCGTGTCTATATAAAGTATAGTTTGATTTGCTCGAGGATGAGCAACGTTTAAGTGTGGGGTAGTGATATTTTTCTATAATTTCATATTTTAAGTGCATTACTTACCTTACATTTTAGGGCTTTAATGCCAAATTATACTATATTTGTGATTAATTGAGTTTATTTTATTTGTAAGTACGTTGAAGATGAAATTGGGAGCAAAGTAGAGATTTTATGTGTATTGTATACACTACAATAATGGAGTTATGATTATTTAATTAGTGGATATATTAAGGTTTAACTTTGTGTGGGAATAAAAAAGAGACAAATCAAAAAGAAGACAAAAAGAAAGAACAATGCAAAGAATTGAAAACTAGAATATCGTTTCTTATTGAATTCGAGTCTAATTTCGCCAATTTGTTCTCTTTAATCTCTTAATTTGTTACTCTAGATTAAATTTTAGTTAAATATTCATACTTTAGAAAATTTCATGAATAGAATAATTGTCTTATTTTAATTTAGTAAATTATTAATCACAAGTCCCTGTGGGTACGATATCTGGACTTACAATCCTATATTACTTGTCGACCATGTATACTTGCGTGTGGTTTTGGGAGAAACAAGTGGAACAAGAGTATAAACCACAACATAATCCGCTGACCTTTCTAATACCCATATACAACCCACATTGTGTCTATGAATCCTCTAAATAGATACAAAAGAGTACTACTGTAACGACCCTGCCGGTTGTTCCAAGAAGTTTAGCCCCGTTTCCCTCGGTTCTGCTTCATTATATGTGGTTCAACTTCATTGCGTTGTGTTAGATTGGTTGGCTCGGGTTCGGAGCGATTTTTGGAGAGAAATGAGACACTTAGTCTCTTATCTTGGTTCAATAGTGGAAAAGTCAACCAACAATTGACTTATTGGTAAACGACCTCAGAATGAAGATTTATGGTTCGAATAGCTTCGTGGGGTGATTTGGGACTTAGGAGTGTGTTCGGAATGTGGTTTTGATGTCCCGTATAGAATTAGGCTTGAATTGGCAAAAGTTAGTTTTTGGCGATTTCCAATCGGCAGTGGAAAATAGACTATTGGGTCAGAATGGAATTCCGGTAGTTGGAGCAGGTTCGTAATGTCATTTTGGATATGTGTGCAAATTTTCAGGTCAATCAGATGTGTTTTGGATGGTTTCGGTATTGTTGGCGGAATTTAGAAGTTTCAAAGTTCATAGGCTTGAATTCGATGTAATTTTGGTGTTTTTGCATTGGTTTTGGTGTTTCGAAGGCTCGGCTAAGTTTGAATGATGTTATGGGGTGTGTTGGTAGGATTTGTTGAGGTCTTGGGGGCCTAGGGTGTGTTTTGGGTTGTTAACGGAATGTGTTTGGCCTTAAAAGGACTGTTGTAGCTACTGTATTTTTCCTGGTCTGGTTTCCTTTTATGCGATCGCAATGGTGAGGCTGCGATCGCATAGGTTTGTTGGTGAGGCAGCAAAAATTGTGTTGTGCAATCGCATTGTATGGTCCGCAATCGCGTAGTGGGAGGAGGCAGAACAGTGCGGTCGCGTTAGGCTTGTTGCGATTGTACAATGTGGGCGTGTGTGGCAGTGAGGTGATGAAATCGCTCTATGCGATCGCATAGAACTGATCGCGATAGCATAGTTGTGAGAAGTATTTCTTGGTGATCGCATAGGTGTTTCTGCGATCTCATAGGGTTAGTTTGGTTGGGCAGCATTTTGTTCTTCACGATCGCGTGCCTTCTTCTGCAATCACATAGGGTAAAATTATGGGCAGACAGTTTAAGTTCTAATTTTGGGGGTTCTTGGCCATAAATCATTTTGCCATTTGAGAGCTCGGGTGAAGGAGATTTTGGACGAGATTTTCAGTGGGATTCTTATGGTAAGTTTTCTTAAACCATTTTTGGTTCAATTTCATGAATTTGTCTTGATTTTCACCATGCAATTTCAGGAATTAAGTAGAAAATTTGAGAATTGTGTGATTTGAGTGGGCAATTGAGTTCTGATTTTGATGTTCTTGGTATGTAGGGAATCGTGGGAGGNGGATTTGGCAAATTTCTAGAATTGTGTTTAAATTTATAACTTTCGATTGGTTTTGTTCCATTAGCGTGTATTGATGATGTTAATCTGATTTTGGTTAGATTCGGAGCATTTGGGAGCCAATTCTAGAGGCAAGTGCATCGTGGAGTAGCTTTTGGGATGTTTTGAGCTAAGTAATGATTGTAACTCTAAACCTGAGGGTATGATACCCCGGTATTTGATATTCTTGTGGTAAATAAGGTGACACACATGCTAGGTGACGAGCGTGGGGAGGGTGGCCCGGGGGCATGCTCCTATAGGGATTGTGACTTGGTCCGTCCCATAGGGATAATTAAGCGGTGTTTCGATTTGTAACCTTATAATATCCTGTATTTTAGAAATTTATACTTGTTAATGGGCTGTGAGCCATGGTTGGGGCCTTGTGCCGACCTGTTTAGACCCTCAAGGGTATTTTCCATGATTTGGGTCTTGTGCCGACCTTTTTAGACCCTCAGAGGTACATTTACACTATTCTTACACTATCATGATAGAACAATTGTGAACTCAGTCATGTTTTCGACTTGTTGTTATTAGCACTGTTATCACACTGCCTTGAAAAATCTGAAAAGTATTTTGGGCTGAGTCCCGTGAGTCGAGAGGAATTGCCCAAGTGGCTTGTGAGGGTGACTAGGTCAGGCCGAGAGCCGAGTATGTGAAGATAGCTATGGATCGGGCTGCACGCCGCAACAATATATATGTGTGGTTAGGCCAAGTGCCGAGTATGTTAGGACAATTATGAGTATTTATGTAATGAGGCCAAGAGCCGAGTATATGAGGGCAGTTATGAGTATATATGTAATGTGGCCGAGAGCCGTTTATATGAGGGCAGTTATGAGTATATATGTAATGAGGCCGAGGGCCGAGTATATGAGGGCAGTTATCAGTATATATGTGTTAGGCCGAGCGCCGAGTATGTGAGGATAGTTATGGGACGGGCTGCACGCCGCAGCGATATATATGTTATATATTACATATGGATTGGGCTACACGGCGCAACAATATATACATTATGTATGGATCAGGCTGCACGCCGCAACAATATATATGTATTATATGTGGATCGGGCTGCACGCCGCAACAATATATATAATATATGGATCGGGCTACACGCCACAACAATATATATATATATATATATATATATATATATATATATATTGTTGTGGCGTGTAGCCCGATCCATATATTATATATATTGTTGCGGCGTGCAGCCCGATCCACATATAATACATATATATTGTTGCGGCGTGCAGCCTGATCCATACATAATGTATATATTGTTGCGCCGTGTAGCCCAATCCATATGTAATATATAACATATATATCGCTGCGGCGTGCAGCCCGTCCCATAACTATCCTCACATACTCGGCGCTCGGCCTAACACATATATACTGATAACTGCCCTCATATACTCGGCCCTCGGCCTCATTACATATATACTCATAACTGCCCTCATATAAACGGCTCTCGGCCACATTACATATATACTCATAACTGCCCTCATATACTCGGCTCTTGGCCTCATTACATAAATACTCATAATTGTCCTAACATACTCGGCACTTGGCCTAACCACACATATATATTGTTGCGGCGTGCAGCCCGATCCATAGCTATCTTCACATACTCGGCTCTCGGCCTGACCTAGTCACCCTCACAAGCCACTTGGGCAATTCCTCTCGACTCACGGGACTCAGCCCAAAATACTTTTCAGATTTTTCAAGGCAGTGTGATAACAGTGCTAATAACAACAAGTCGAAANATATATATATATATATATATATATATATATATATATATATATACGTATGGGAGCGGGCTGTACGCCGCAGTAGTTGATATATGGTACCTGATGAGTGAGACTCCTGAGTGTGAGCATTGACTTATGAGAGTAGAGTCACGAGTGACTGAGAGGCTTGTATTTTATGAAACTAGTATTCTTCACTCTTCTTTACACTGAGCCTCTGATTATAAATATTTTTATATGAGATTTTTTAAAATGGAAACTGGAGTTTTATGAAATACTCGAAAATATAAATTCCTGACTTGATTTACTTATTTCCACAGTCACTTATTATATGGATTTTCATGATTTATAAATGCTCGTCACTACATTCATGTTTTTAGATACTTTGGTTACTTACTGAGTTGGCATACTCACGTTACTCCCTGCACCTTGTTGGCAGATTCAGGTACCGGGGCAGAGCGATAGTTGAGCTACCCCATTTGGAGAATTGTTCGGAGATTACGAGGTAGCTGCTCGGCGTCCGCAACACTACTCTTTCTCCTTCTTATCCTATCATTTGTACTTTACTTCTCAGACTTTTTGTAGTAGAGGATTTGTATTAGATTGTATCATCTCTTAGATGCTCATGACAGTTGACTCCAGGTTTCGAGAAGGTGTATAATTTGTTCATCTCATTCTGCTATTTTTAAATCTGCTATCTTTGCGAAATTATGAAATATATTGATACTCTGAAATGGTTGGCTAGCCTAGTTCCACGATAGGCGCCATCACGACCAGTTTAGGTTTGGAGTCGTGACAAGTTGGTATTAGAGTGCTAGGTTACATAGGACTCAACAGTCATGAGCAGGTTTAGTAGAGTCTTGCAGATCAGTACAGAGACGTCTGTACTTATCTTCGAGAGGCTACAGAACCCTTAGAAAAAATCCCATATTCTTGTATTCTTGTCGTGCGAATCCATTTTATTCAGCCAATAGCGTAACCCTCGAATTCCTTCCATATATTTGAACGCGCACGAGAGCGCTCGGTATCAGCTATACATCGACGGCTTGTGAGTTCCATGGAGGAGATGTGATTTTGGCATGTTGGTAATGAGCCAGTCTGAAGGACTTGAGGCCGGATTCATTCTGTGGCTTAAGTGCTGAGACTTCGTTGTGTGAGCACATGTATTTGGGGACTTATATGTCCGTTGATGTCCTTATTGACGGGACTTTATGGCTCAATGCCTATGTGGTAGTGTGATTGGATGGTTAGATGTGTTCATACTGTTATTCGGTATCAACTATACATCGACGGCTTGTGACTTCCATGGAGGAGATGTGATTTTGGCATGTTGGTAATGAGCCAGTCTATAGGACTTGAGGTCGGATTCATTCTGTGGCTTGAGTGTTGAGACTTCGTTGTGTGAGCACATGTATTTGGGGACTTATATGTCCGTTGATGTCCTTATTGATGGGACTTTGTGGTTGGATGCCTATGTGGTAGTGTGATTGGATGGTTAGATGTGTTCATACTGTGATTGGAGACAAAAGGATTGGCTAGAAATGTGGCAAGAACTATTGAGTGTTTTATTTCTGTCCCGATTTGGTAAATGGTTTCGGGTTGTGAGTGTGTTGGAAGTCCTCACATGTTTTCTAGTTGTGGAGAGAAGCGGATCTTTCTGTTGAATTATGAGTTCCTGGTGATGTCTTTGGGGATAATCATTTCCCCAGTAGAGTTCGTGTATTTGATTAACGGTGTATTCCAGCCGTATTAGCACTCCTTTGTTATTGTATTCGGTGATGGCATCCTGGCGGATACGCATAGCCAGTGGTAGCATATTCCTATGTTTCATCATATTTTGCCCATTTTCTGGATATGCCCCATGAATCTTCATCTACATCTATTCATGTGTCGACTCCGGTGGGCGATACTGTTGTTGTGGACCATGTGTATCGGTCAAGTGTAATATCTATTTGGGGTCGGGAGACCCGAGTGGACCTACTGTTACTCAGCATGGTCGATTTTGATGTGATATTGGTCATGGGCTGGTTGTCTCCGTGTCATGCCGTTCTTGATTGTCACGCTAAGACCGTGACCTTAGCTATGCCAGGTTGTCCGAGGGTTGAGTGGAGAGGTTCTTCTGATTATGTGCCTAGCAGGGTGATTTACTACCTGAAGGATCAGCGTATGGTTGAGAAGGGGTATTTATCGTATCTGGATTTTGTAAGGGATGTCAGTGGTGAGACTCCCACTATTTATTCGGTTCCTGTGGTCCGTGACTTTCCGGACGTGTTTCCTGCAGACCTGCCAGGAAGGCCACCTGATAGGGACATTGATTTTGGTATTGACCTGGTGCCAGACACTCAGCCTATTTCTATTCCACCTTATTGTATGGCACCAACGGAGCTAAATGAATTAAAGGAGCACCTTCATGGACTCCTAGATAGGGGGTTCATTCGGCCTAGTGTGTTACCCTGGGGTGCACCGGTGTTGTTTGTGAAGAAGAAGGATGGTTCTATGCGCATGTGTATTGTTTAGCGGTAGCTGAACAGGGTTACGATAAAGAATCAGTATCCTTTGCCTCGTATAGATGACTTGTGTGATCAGTTGCAGGGTGCCAGGGTATTTTCCAAGATTGACTTGCGTTCCGACTATCATCAGTTGATGATTTGGGGGCTAGACCTTTTGAAGACTGCTTTCAGGACTAGATATGGTCATTATGAGTTTCTGGTTATACCATTCGGGCTGACTAATGCCCCAACAACCTTTATGCACTTGATGCACCGAGTATTCTGGCCTTATCTGGATTCTTTCGTCATCGTGTTTATTGATGACATCTTGGAGTATTCTCGATCTCGGGAGTACCATGAGCATCATTTGAGAGTTGTGCTTCAGTCCTTGAGGGAGATCAGATTGTATACAAAATTTTCGAAGTGTTAGTTCTGCCATCAGCATCGGGTTCTTATACCGCATATTGTGATGCCTCGAGGGCAGGCGTTGTTTGTGTTTAGATGCAGGAGGATGTAGTGATTACGTGATAGTTATAATCTTCGGAAGTGTAGAGAGAGATATCAGTTTGAGGCTAATCTAGCAGGGGTATCTTCTGCAGGCTGTCCTAGGGTGTGTGATCCTTATGTTGTTTGGTAGCAAGTTCTCTTCTACCAGTAAATGATATATGTTGAAATTGAGTTTAGATTGCTTGTGGAAGTTGGCATGACTATTACAATGGTGAATGCGAGATTTGCAGATGACATGAGCGGTTGGACGGATCGTTGAGTTTGTCCTGATCGTTGTCTTTGAGCCAAGTGGGGGAGTCTAGGAATGACTTGAGTAATGGAAATTCTTCGATACGGGTCGTAATGTACTCTATTGGGTAAATCGGTTCTATTGAATGATTGAGTATTAGGCATGTGCTATGCATTCGAGCGGTGGAATTGAGATCATATATAGTAAGTCGTGCGCTTCATGGACTTCGAGACTGAGAGTTCTCATAAACAGGTTATTTTGTGGTAGTGAACTGTGAAGATGCGAGCAAATCTAGTCGGATGTTGGTATGTACTATTGGTTCAATCATTGTGAACTTTTCGTTAATTTATCTATCTGTTGTGAGTGACCAGAGTTGATTTAGGGTTATTGGTAGGCCCGTATGAATGTGTGTTCTGCACCGAGTCGGAATTGTAGACTCCAAATTTCTATTGTTGAGGAATGTGCCATTTGATTGTGATTGAGTTTATACATGTTCTGCAATGATCTATGAGTTACCTTTCGGTGGTGCGGGGAGTGGTGATTGTTGGCTATGCGCACATGTGGTGCAGTTCTAATTGGGCTCTATAGCTAGGTTTGAGTAAGGTAAGTAATTGGGTATTGCGATATTGAGGCGTTTTGATTATGCACTTTCTGATTCGTGTGGCATGGTATCTTCCGATTTCCCCATGGTTATGGCAATGCACTTTGAGTACTTGATGTCGAATTTCGACAGTTATTGATTTTGGGCAAGGTGGCTTGTAGTATTTCATGTGGACCAATGTTTGGATGAGATCGCGCAGTGTAGCGGAGGTTATGTAGGGGTATGACCCTTGGTATTGGATTCGTGTGTATCAATTTTTGCGATGTGTGCCAGGCTTTTAGCATGATTTTGTGATGGTAATTTTTAATGGCGGGATAATCCTCACGTGTGAATCTTTTTTATAATTTTATTACTTTGGGATGTTGCTATTGAGTGCACGAGTTGCTCAGGTTATGGCTTCGAATTTTATCGATGGGTCATGTCATTAGAGTGCTTGTGTTGGATGACAAAAGGTCATTGAACCTAGAATGAATATTGTCATAAGTGTCTACATCATAGTTGAAAGTATAAATATCGGGAGTCGACTTAGAAATCTGCTATATTTCCAATTTGGGAAGGGGGAGCTTCATGTCTGATTTATCGGGAAAATGGTTGTTAGTTCTACGTGTTTCTTTCATCATCAGCAGTATATGAAAGTGTTAGAGCGATGCATTTCTTCATAAGAAGTTATGTACCGGTATTGAATTGCGCTAAGCAGTTATTGTGGTCGAGAGTTATCGCTATAAGTGTTTGAGTCATGCGGGGTATTATGTGATTTCATCTGGGGTGCATATATGGTTTGTTCCAGCATATTCAAACTTGTTCAGCTTATAGTTGTGGAATTTTGATCTTGTATATTACTTCAGACATGGAAATTTTGTTCTAAGGTTTGTGGGTCAGGTTGGATTTCGAAATTTCAACTGTGTTGTGCTATTTGACCTATATGGGATAGGGTGACGTGGGATCTCCCCCTCGGGTATGTGCATGGTAGGCTACGTGGCAGTTTGATGGTGTTGGAGAACAACTCTTGGCCCGTTCAAGGACGAACGTATGTTTAAGTGGGGCAGGATGTAAGATCCTGCTGGTCGTTCCGAGAATTTTAGCCCCGTTTCCCCCGTTTCCGCTTCATTATATATGGTTCAGCTTCATTGCGTTGTGTTAGATTGGTTGGATCGGGTTCGGAGCGATTTTTGGAGAGAAAAGAGACACTTAGTCTCTTATCTTGGTTCAATAGTGGAAAAGTCAACCGGAAGTTGACTTATTGGTAAACGACCTTGGCATGCGGATTTTATATCTCGGATAGCTTCGTGGGCTGATTTGGGACTTATGAGTGTGTTCGGAATGTGGTTTTGTTGTCCGGTGTAGAATTAGGCTTGAATTAGCGAAAGTTTGTTTTTGGCGATTTTCGATCGGCAGTGGAAAATAGGCTATCGGGGTCAGAATGGAATTCCGACAGTTGGAGCAGGTTCGTAATGTCATTTTGGATATGTATGCAAATTTTCAGCTCAATGAGATGTGTTTTGGATGGTTTTGGCATTGTTGGCGAAATTTAGAAGTTTCAAAGTTCATAGGCTTGAATTCGATGTAATTTTGGTGTTTTTGCGTTGTTTTTGGTGTT
This sequence comes from Nicotiana knightiana, assembly GCA_005239525.1. Taxonomy (NCBI): domain Eukaryota; kingdom Viridiplantae; phylum Streptophyta; class Magnoliopsida; order Solanales; family Solanaceae; genus Nicotiana; species Nicotiana knightiana. The sequence goes on along the minus strand of ML426302.1, from coordinate 32,105 downwards.
TTGAAGGCTCGACTAAGTTTGAATGATGTTATGGGGTGTGTTGGTACGATTGGTTGAGGTCCCGGGGGCCTTAGGTGTGTTTCGGGTGTTTAACGGAGTGTGTTTGGCCTTAAAAGGACTGCTGTAGCTACTGTATTTTTCTTGGTTTGGTTTCCTTGTATGCGATCGCAATGGTGAGGCTGCGATGGCATAGGTATGTTGGTGAGGCAGCAAAAATTCTGTTATGAGATCGCATTGTATTGTCCGCGATCACGTAGTGGGAGGAGGCAGAACAATGCGGTCGCGTGAGGCTTGTTGTGATCGCACAGTGTGGGTGCGTGCGGCAGTGAGGTGATGAAATTACTCTATGTGACCGCATAGAGCTGGTCACGATCGCATAGGTGTGAGAAGTGGTTCTTTGCGATCGCATAGGGTTAGTTTGGCTGGGCAGCATTTTGTTCTTCGCGATTGCATGCCTTCTTCCGCGATTACATAGGTTAAAAGTCTGGGCAGACAGTTTAAGTTCTAATTTCGAGGGTTCTTGGCCATTACTCATTTTGCCATTTGAGAGGTCGGGTGAAGGAGATTTTGGACGAGATTTTCAGTGGTGATTTGAGTGGGAAATTGTGTTCCGATTTTGATGTTCTTGGTATGTACGGACTCGTGGGAGGATAATGATTCTTGTGATGTATCTTTTATCGAATTCCGAGACATGGGCCAGGGGGACAGATTTGGAAAATTTCGAGAATTGTGTTAAAATTTATAACTTTCGATTGGGTTTTGTTATGTTAGCATGTATTGATGATGTTAATTTGATTTTGGTTAGATTCGGAGAATTAGGAGCCAATTCGAGGGGCAAGCGCGTAGCTTTTGGGTTGTTTTGAGGTAAATAACGATTTTAACTCTAAACCTGACCCCGATATTTGATATTGTTGTGGTAAATAAGGTGACACACATGCTAGGTGACGAGCGTGGGGGCCGTGCACCGATAGGGATTGTGACTTGGTCCGTCCCGTAGCGACTATTAAGCCGCATATTCGATTGGAAACCTTATGTTATCCTGTGTTTTAGAAATTTATGCATGTTTATGGGCTGTAAGCCATGTCTGGGGCCTCGTGCCGACCTTTTTCGACCCTGAGGGGTATTTTCCATGATTGGGGCCTTGTGCCAACATGTTTAGACCCTCAGAGGTACATTTACACTATTCTTACACTATCCTAATAGAACAATTGTGAACTCAGTCATGTTTTCGACTTGTTGTTATTTTCACTATTATCACACTTCCTTGAAAACTCTGAAAAGTATTTTGGGCCGAGTCCCGTGAGTCGAGAGGAATTGCCCAAGTGGATTGTGAGGGTGACTGAGTCAGGCCGAGAGCCGAGTATGTGAGGATAGTTATGGATTGGGCTGCACGCCACAGCAATATATATGTGTGTGTTAGGCCAAGTGCCGAGTATGTGAGGACAGTCATAAGTATATATGTAATGAGGCCGAGAGCCGAGTATATGAGCGCAGTTATGAGTATATATGTAAGAAGGCCGAGAGCCGAGTATATGAGGGAAATTATGAGTATATATGTAATGAGGTCGAGGGCCGAGTATATGAGGGAAGTTATCAGTATATATGTGTTAGGCCGAGCACCGAGCATGTGAGGATATGTATGGGACGGGCTGCAAAACCGCAACAATGTATATGTTATATATTACATATGGATCGGGTTGCACGCTGCAACAATATATACATTATGTATGGATCGGGCTGCACGCCGCAACAATATATATGTATTATATGTGGATCGGGCTGCACGCTGCAACAATATATACATTATGTATGGATCGGGCTGCACGCCGCAACAATATATATGTATTATATGTGGATCGGGCTGCACGCTGCAGCAATATATATAATATATGGATTGGGCTGCACGTTGCATCAATATATATATATATATATATAGATCGGGCTGCACGCCGCAGCAATAGAGCGCTTGGGCTGAAGGAACCCCTCCAGGAGTCTGTACACCCCCAGTGAGCGCAGTCGACTATTGTATGGATCGGGCTGCATGCCGCAGCAATATACATTATATATGGATCGGGTTGCGCTGCAGCAATGTATACATATATATATATATATATATATATATATATATGTACGTATGGGAGCGGGCTGTACACCGCAGCATTTGATATATGGTACCTGATGAGTGAGAGTGCTGAGTGTGAGCATTGACTTATAAGAGTAGAGTCACAAGTGAATGAGAGGCTTGCCCGCGAGGCTTTATTGTGAGTGATACTGTGCCCGAGGGGCTTATATTTTATGGAACTACTGTTTTTCTCTCTTCTTTACACCGAGCCTCTGATGATAAATGTTTTTATACGAGATTTTTTTAAAATAGAAACTGGAGTTTTATGAAATACTCGAAAATGTAAATTCCTGACTTGATTTACTTATTTCCACAGTCACTTAATATATGGGTTTTCAAGATTTATAATTGCTCGTCACTACACTCATGTTTTTAGATACTTTGGTTACTTACTGAGTTGGCGTACTCACGTTACTTCCTGCACCTTGTGTGCAGATTCAGGTACCGGGGCAGAGCGATAGTTGAGCTACCCCATTTGGAGAATTGTTCGGAGATTGCGAGGTAGTTGCTCGGTCGGCGTCCGCAGCACTACTCTTTCTCCTTCCTATCGTATCATTTGTACTTTACTTCTCAGACTTGTTGTAGTAGAGGATTTGTATTAGATTGTATCATCTCTTAGATTCTCATGACAGTTGACTCCAGGTTTTGAGAAGGTGTATAATTTGTTCATATCATTCTGCTATTTTTAAATCTTCTAACTTTGGGAAATTATGAAATATATTGATAGTCTGAAATGGTTGGCTAGCCAAGTTCCACGATAGGCGCCATCACGGCCAGTTTAGGTTTGGGGTCGTGACAACTACAAAAGTGTCGGCAAAAAGGCTACGACTATACCTTAAGTACAATACATAAGGAACAAAAGATGCACAACCCCGAAATGAAATGGGGCTCACCAAGACTACTGGGAAGAGTATACTGCTAACACTGGTCGATGCCGCCTGCTGTGGAACCACCTTTATCAATTAAAGATACAGCGCCCCCGGCAAAAGGGACATAAGTGACGTCGAATAACACTAGTATGTATAACTAAACACCATCTCATTAGATTGAACAATAATACAAGAAGGAAGTAATCATACTATCAATAAAAGCCTTAAATAACACCACATCATCAAATTAAGAATCACATAAGTTTTCAAGTAAATTTTCATGGCTTTAGATTTGGGACATATTCAATTTTGGTACTACATTATCCACAATACCCCAACATTCTTATGCTGTGTCCGATCATGAACAGATCGGCTAGGTCGTCACATTTGAGAGATCAACCTTAATCCCAATTTCAATTTCAATTTTAATTTCCAGTTTCAGCTTTCAGTACAGTCACCACCATGTGTGCGGCATGGCGTCCGATTACAGCCCGATCAGCTAGGCTGTCTTGCCCAAGACGTTACCATTTTCTATCAATGATCTCATTTCATACTTGGCTCTTGGCCGCATTTCACAATTCAAGTTTCCCTTTTTATACATTCAAATAACATTATCAGCAGCAAGAATAAGGCCTTACATTGCCTATCATGTAAGGCGTTTGGACAAATAAAGGAAAAATTTGAGAAATCCTAAGCATATAGAAGCTTTTCATGAAAATGGGCATAACAACCTTTATTCGAATTTGATTGAAGTATATTCATTTGTTGCTCATATCCCATATTCTTATACATCCTCAAATGATAAGATAATCATGATTAAAGCATTGGTACACATATTGTACATATGTTTGTCAACACAAGAGTATTCAGAATAGTAATTCCTATAAGGATCAATTTGGAAATTTCACCAATAACATGAACACCATGGGGTTCGATTCCAAGGAGAGAGGGGTTTTAGCCATACATACCTCAACTGAACCTCCTAAAACTTTAAGATATTCCGGAATTAGCAACTTTGATCTATTTTAGCAATATAACAAAAATTTAACCCAAAATTAGGAAAATGATCGTCATTCTGGCTCACTTGAGCATTCTATCAAACATTATGTGTTTATTAAGGTTTTATAGCCCTTTTTAGGAAAGACTACACCACCCCATACCCCATTCTTTTCTATCTTTGATTTATAATTCTCTATCTTTGATTTATAACTCCCCCAGATACCTTAGGAACACATGCATGCAAGGTAATCACCCTCATCCCTATGAATTATCTCACTAATGGCCCATTATAGCTATATTTTTGAATTAAGAGTTGGGGTGATGAAATCTTACCTCTTAGGAAGAATACTTAGGTGCCTCTCTTGATAATCTTCAAGGTTTTAAGTGATAACTGTAGAGAAATCTTGGTGAGGATTACTTTCTCCCTCTAGGACCCTCTCTCTCTCACTCTAACGAAGATCTGCGGTCCCATATGCGGCCGCATAATGCTTCAGTGGTCTGCAAATGGGCCGCATAATTGGCCCTCTGAAATTGGAAAGTTTTTGCCTCAATCTACGACTAGTCTGCGACCCGCAGACCTGTTCTGCGGTCGCAGAATTCCTACATGACAAATCTCAAAGTTGGATATGCGATCAACGTGCGACACGCAAAATGGTTTTGCGATCGCGTAATGGGCTGCAAAAATGCAACCAAAAAAGGCCCAAATGTGTTCCTCACTCTACGGCCATTCTGCGATCCGCATAGTGATTCTGCAATGCATAATGGGCAGTAGAAATGCCCTATTTTTTCCAACATTGACATCTATGCCTAGCTCAACATCACATAATCCCGATTTTCAAGAAATATTTTACGGGGCCTTACATCCTCCCCCACTTAAGATCATTCATCCTCGAATGAGGGTCAAGGTCCACTATTAACCATTTATGCAACTCAGTTTTCCATACCACCCACCAGCAGCCCCAAATTTAACTAACTCACTAGATTTCCAAAAATTTTGCCAGATTTTCCTTTGTAAGTAGGCCTATCCATCTACCAGAGAGCCCCAGAAACACGTCTTACAATATATGCACAACCCAACGACGTAACAAAACTCATAACAATACCAACAGTGGCCTCATAAGCAACATATATAACTCAAAAGAACACCTTTGCATTAATTTAACAAGTGATACAATGTTTATAGGAAGTAACTTCATAGAAACTATTACATGGATATTCAAACAAATGAAGGTACGTCTTTTTAATTTCTCCCTCACCTTCCCACGCAGCTTCTTCAACCTGCTCGTTTCGCCATAGCACTGTCACGGAGGTGATTTCTTTCATTCTAAACTTTCGGACTTGCCTATCAAGAATTACAAATGGAATCTCTTCATATGATGGTTATTCATTAACCTCAATTGTATCAACTGGAACAATAGCTGATGGATCTCCCACTACCTTCTTCATCACAGACACATGAAATACCGGGTGTACTAATGAAATCTCGGGTGGTAGCTCAAGCTTGTATGCCACCTGACTGATCCTTGAATGATTCTGTACGACCCGACATACCTCGGACTCAATTTCCCTTACTTTCCAAACCGCATAATACCCTTCACGGGGAAACCATCAAGAATACCCAATCATCCTCTTTGAATTCTAAGTCTCTGCGACGAACATCCGAACTGGATTTCTGATGACTCTGAGTAGTTTTCAACCGCTCCTTTATGATCATAACCTTCTACATGGCCGGATGCACGAGGTCTGGCCCTATCAACTTTGTTTCCCCAATCTCGAACCACCCAATGGGTGATCTACATCTCCTACCATAAAATGCCTCAAATGGCGCCATCTGAATACTGAAATGGAAACTGTTGTTATAAGCAAACTCGATGAGTCGAAAATAATCGTCTCAGCTACCCTTGAAATCAAGGACACAAGCACACAACATGTCCTCAAGAGTCTGAATAGTCTGCTCTGCTTGCTTGTCGGTTTGTGGATGGAAGGCTGTTCTAAGATTTACCTGAGTACCCAAACCTTGATGAAATTTCTTCAAAAAATTGGCCGCAAAATGAGCCCATCAATCGAGAATGATGGAAACTGGAGTGCCATGAAGCTTAACTATTTCCTTGATATACAACTAAGCGCACTGCACTGATGTGTCGGTAGATTTACCTGGCAAGAAGTGTGCTGATTTCATGAGTAGATCCACAATCACCCATATAGAGTCAAACTTGTGCGGAGTGCGCGGTAATCCTACCAGAAACTCCATATTAATAATTTCCCACTTCCACATTGGAATTTCTATATTCTGGGCCTTTGATTCTCGTCCTTCACTTGTTGATAGTTTGGACACCTTTCCACAAAGTCCACCACATTCCTTTTCATGTCATTCCACCAATAGACTTCCTTGACATCATGATACATTTTTCGTAGAATTTGGGTGCATGGAATACCTGGAAGCGTGAGCATCAGTCATGATTCTTTCCCGGAGACCATCTACATTCGGAACACATAGCCGCCTTTGGTACCTTAGTGTACCATCATCCACGCCAAGAGTAAAATCCATTGTTTTATGTTTATGAATCCCCTCCTTCAGCTGTGCCAGCAATGGATCATTGTACTGCTTCTCCTTGACCTCCGCCACAAGCGATCATTCCACCCTATTCTGTACAATTACTCCTCCTTCATTAGAGTCCGGAAGACGAACTCCAAAACTAACCAACTGGTGAACCTGTTTGGCCAACGACCTTTGACATGCCTCCAAGTGAGCCAAACCACCCATAGGTTTACGGCGAAGAGCATCCGCCACAACATTAGCCTTCCCCAAATAATATAAAATATCGATGTCATAATCCTTGAGCAAATCAAGCCATCTTCTCTACTTCAATTTCAATTCCTTCTGCTTGAAAATATATTTAAGGCTCTTGTGGTCCGTGAATACATCCATATGAACCCCATACAAATAATGACGCCAAATATTCAATTCAAATATGACCGCCGCAAGTTTTAAGCCATGTGTTGGATAATTCTTTTCATGATTCTTGAGTTGTCTAGAAGCATAAGCTATAACCTTTCCATGTTGCATCAACACACACCCAAGCTCGATCCTCGAAGCATCACAATATACCACGAACCCATTTGTATCCTCTGGTAGAGTCATCACTAGCGTTGTAGTCAATCTTGATTTAAAATGCATGAAGCTCCTTTCACAAGCATCGGACCATTGGAACTTAACCACTTTCTACGTCAATTTAGCCAACGGAGAGGCAAGAGTAGAGAACCCCTCCACTAACTTCCTGTAATACCCATCTAAACCTAAGAAACTGTGAATCTCTATTGGAGTTGTAGGTCTAGGCAAATTCTTCATCGCTGCAATCTTTTGAGGATCAACCTTTATTCTTTCTCTAGAGACAACATGACCCAGGAATGTAATAGATTTAAGCCAAAATTCACATTTTGAGAACTTCGCATACAATTGGCGCCGATGAACAGTCTACAGAACTGCCTGAGGTGATCAGCATGATCCACTCGACTTCATGAATATGAAAGAATGTCGTCAATGAACACTATTACAAAGGAGTCAAGAAAAGGCTTGAAGACTCGATTCATAAGGTCCATGAAAGCTATCGGGGCATTTGTTAGCCCGAAATACATTACCAGGAATTCAAAGTGCCCATACCGGGTTCTAAAGGCTGTATATCCTGCTCCCTGATCTTCAATTGGTGATACCATGAGCGTAAATAAATTTTGGAGAAGTACATAGAACCTTGTAATTGATCAAAAAAATAATCTATCTTTGGTAGTGGGTACTTATTTTTTATTGTGACTTTGTTTAGTTGCCGGTTGTCAGTATACATCTGTAGGGACCCACCTTTCTTTCTTACAAAGAGGACCGGTGTGCCCCAAGGTGACACACTTGCTCTGATGAAACCTTCTCTAATAAATCTTTCAATTGTTCCTTTAACTCCTTCAATTCTGCCGGTGCCATTCTATAAAGTGGAATAGATATAGGCTGCATGCATGTCATCACATCAGTCCCAAAATTGATCTCCATGTCTGGTGGTGTTTACCTTGAAAATGGTATTAATAATTATATTTGATTTATGGTTCTAAAAATACGTGATTTGTTCTAATACTAGTTGTTAGGTAAGGAAACACTAGGTGTAAGTAATAGAGAAATGATAACCAAATCAATACGGTCATAAGACTGGGGACCTCGAACTCGGAAGTATCGGGCCTCGAGGGTAGCCTTCGGCAGTCGTTAATGAACAATAAGTGAAGAACAATAAAATGAATGCACTAAATGAAGATCAATAAATCTATAGGGTAATTGTTAAGCACGTCTAGGCAAGAAAAGAAGAGAATGTTCTATTTTATTGATTTTTCATGTGCATTTGCTGAGTTACATGTATTGGACCTGAAACTAAAGATTCTTGAACAAAAAAAAGTGAAAAATAACTTGTGTTTTCATAAAACTAGCACCAAAACAATCACTATTATTTTTATCCCCACGTTGGGTGCCAAACTGTTTTCCTTGAAAATGGTATTAAAAATTATATTTGATTTATGGTTCTAAAAATACGTGATTTGTTCTAATACTAGTCGTTAGGTAAGTAAATGCTAAGTGTAAGTAATAGAGAAATGATAAGCAAACCAATACAGTCACAAGACTGGGGACCTCAAACTCGGTAGTATCGGGCCTCGAGGGCAGCCTTCGGAAGTCGTTAATGAACAATAAGTGAAGAACACTAAAATGAATGCAATAAATGAAGAGCAATAAATCTATAGGGTAATTGTTGAGCACGTCTAGGCAAGAAAAGCAGAGAATATTCTATTGTATTGGATTTTCATGTGTATTACAAAATGACAAGGGTCCCCTTTTATACAGGATAGGGGAATCCCAACGTAGTACATGTCTAATCATCACAAGGAAATGCGACTCGTACAACTATATAATGGCTCAGTTTGGACTTGTACTATTCTTGCAGACCTTGTCAGCTCTAACCACGTGCCCTAGGGAATTTCCCGCCTTTCCATGATGGTCATTGATTTTCATATTGCCTTGAGGTATGCTGTGATGAGTCCTCGATATGCTCTCGAGAGGGGAGTACTTCGGAGTCGAGCCCTTCGAAACTGGGCTAGGGATGACATAGAGGCTCTAAGATCGGACTTCATCGATTTTAGCCGTATACATGTGAGATCCCAGGGAGCTCATCTGGAAGGACATCTGGGAATTCATTTACAACTGGTATAAACTCAAGTGTAGGTGCCGCAGCATCAGTGTCCGTAATCCGAACCAAATGGCTGATAAACCCCTTGTTAATCATCTTCGCGGCCTTAAGGTAAGAAATAAATCTACCTTTTGGCACCGCTTCCACTCAACAACTGGCTCATTGAGGAATTCAAGCCTCATAGATCTAGTTTGACAATCGAGCTTGGAGAAACATAAATAAAGTCAATCCATCCCCATTATTACATCAAAATCAACGATCCCCAATGCAATAAGATCGGCCATGGTATCCCGACCACGTATAGTGACAACACCATTTCTATAAACCTGCACGGCTATAATCGACTCACCAAATGAAGTAGATACAGAGAACAGCTGATGAAGCTATTCCGGGTGTATCCCAAATTCCATAGCAACATAAGGAGTAACATAGGACAAAGTGGAACTGGGATCAATAACGGCATACACATCATGAGATTGGACAGTTAATATACATGTGACAACATCTGGAGAAGCCTATGCACTTTGGAAACCACTCATAGTATAGAAACGGTTGGGTCCTCCCGAACTCTACGCACTACTCCTAGTTGCACCACGCACTACGTGTGCTGGAGTGCCTCGAGCTGGAGAGGTGATGAGGATGTAGTAGCCTCATGACTGGATGGTTGTGTTGTACCCCTGCCCGCACCCTGGCTAGATAAATGACACTCTCTCTAGATAAGGCCCTCAATCCGCACCGGAAGCATATGGGTAAGTCCATGTAGCAAATCCCCAAGTGCATCTTCCCACACATGGGGCATGGGAGCCTTCACTGTTATTGGGATCTTCCCCCTGATCGATTTTGCTGGTGGGGTCCCCAGTTGCCCTGACTGGTCCTGAAATGACTCCACCACTGCTGCTGACTAGGCCCTGATGGTGGTGCACTAGCTGAAGACTGAGAAGTGGACTGGGATGGCCCTGATGACCTTCCCCTAAAAGCAGATCTACCCCTACCAAATGAATCCCCGAAGTTGCCCGTGGACCGGGCCTTGCTACTACCTTCCCGCTCCATCCTATTCTTCAACATACAGTTCCTTATGGCCTGAGCAAAGCCACCTTATTCCCATAATTCATATCAGAATATATGGCAGCTATAGAAGGCTCATTAATAACCAAAGAACTATGGCCCTGAATAAATCGACACACCCTGGGTGCCATAGCGGGCAACATATGAATAGCATACTTGGACATGTGTGTGAACTCCATGTGGTACTCCCACATACTCTTGCTAGCTTGCTTTAAATTCTCCAACTCAACTGCACGAGCTGCCTTTGTCTCAGTAGGAAAGCAATGATCTATAAAGGTGTCAGCAAACTCACTACACCTCACTGGAGGACTCCCCTCCTCACGGTAGTCCTCCTACAACTCAAACCACAAATAGGACACCCCTTTCAGGAGGTAGGCGACCAACTCCACTCTCTCTGTCTCAGTTGCACGCATAACTCTGAGATTCTTGTGCATCTCATTAATAAGATCTTGGGGGTCCTCCTCGGGATTAGCACCAATAAACACTAAAGGATCTAACTTGAGGAACCCTGGAATTGGAGGAATCCCTTTGCTGGGTAGAAAAAGTAGGGGAAAAATTAGATCTTTGAGCCTGGGAAGCCACTATCTAAGCCAACATCTGAATATCTCCCGTAAGATCCCCATCAGAAATATCGTAATCAGAAGCTGGGGCTGGAGGTAGAATCGGAATATTAGGGGGAGGGAACGTGGCACCCTCAGTAGATGTAGGAACTGGTGCAGTCTGTTCAGGTGTAGTGGAATCAGACAGTGTGGTAGTTGGGGGAATATCCTCACCCATCGGGTACTCACCCGCATCGTCATGTAAAGAATCAACAGCCACTCCTGGGGTGGTATTGGCTCCTTGGCATTGATTTTACATTTCACCATTGAGTGGTTAACATTTTAGTTTAACATAAGGTCACTTCAGATTGGGTATCTCGAGTACGGTTTTTTGAGTGCTTAAAAGGGAGTACAGTGTCTTTTAGGCTTTATGGCGACATGGTTTCATGCTAGGATCTCGTGTGGAAAATTTTGGTTGAGGATCGTGGTATTATCGCAAGTAGAAGTGTTAACTTGAAGGCAATTCAGAAGAAATTTAGAGGTAACAGGAAAATTTGGTAGTAGGTTGGATCAGTATTGTAGTTGTATGCTCGGTTCTTTTGCTTCTTATGATGTGGTGACTCTCTATAGGTATTTTATGCCAATACTCTTGGGTTTGGAAACCTACATGAATTGGTTGATTTAGAGAGACTCGGTTCTGATTGCTTGGTTATGTGAAAATGGGCTTTGTAGAGTTCTCGATGGTTTCTATCATGGCTTGGGATGAATATTTCTATAGGCATGAGGAGTTTGTTGTGCATTGTTATTTTCTCCTTAATAGGATCAGGTGGAAGGTTTCTTTCTAAATTGAGTACGTAATCATCTTGTGACTCATGTTTGATAATGTGGTTCTCGTGTTTCTATTTGGTGGCATGATAGATGCGGTGCGTCGTGTGTGATTGAGGTTTGCATGTACTAGGTTGTGGTTTAGTTTTGAATGAAAGGTCATGCATTTAAGACAGTATGCATGGTTTCAGATTTTTAGAAGAATGCTAGTACTACTTGGTATCATATTAGAAGGGCGCGCATTTCGGAAGGCACATTATGTTTTGACTTGCGGATGCGTCATTGGTATTGTGGTACTCGCTTGGTTGATTGACGGCTATTGTGCAGCTTTTGCTATGTGGAACAGAAGGATTATGGAATTAATTATCGTAAGATAATTGTACATGAGAGATGTGTTGGTCATTTGAGTGATCGAGTTAGGATCAGATGTGGAGTTTTTTGTATGCTCATAATTTGGAGACTGGGAGTCTCAAAGGTAGATTGTTTCTTGGTTGCCGACTGTGAATATATGGCCAAAGTTGGCCAGTTGGAAGTATGTGTTATGGTTAGGTTATTGTGGACTTTTGGAAGGTTATTTATCTGTTTGAGGATTTTCGGAGTTGATGTGAGGTCCCATTGGTAAGCCTAATGAGGATGTACATTCTACACCAGGTCTGATTTGTCGACTCAACACTGTTACTGTTGAGGGGTTGCCATTCGGTTAGAGTAGAGCTTGTTTGTGTTTTGATATGTTATATGTGTTACAATTATATGCTACTATGGGTTGTGATATATTGGTTATATGTACACATAATGCGATCTGATTGGGCCTTGTAGCAGAATTTAGATGAGATGGATCTTAGGGTGTTGAATGGATGATTGTGTCGTAGTTAGAGTCATTCAGGGTTGTGGTATAATGTGTTATTCGTTTCTCCATTGTTATGGTCATGAACTTCGTGTACTTGATGTGGATTTTCATATGGTTGTTGATTTTGAGGGTTATGACTCAAGGTATTTCATGTGGACTGGTGTTTGGATTGGGTCACGCACTGTATCAGAGTTATGTTGGGATACGATCCCTTGGGTATGTCTCGTGTATCTTAGTTCTCCCTGTGTTGTGGTTCATACCATTGCATTGTGGTAGTACTTATTGAGCTTGGGGGACGGTTCTCTCATTTGAGTCATTTTCTTTGTTTGAGTACATTTGAGTTGTTGCCTCTTGGTGCACGGATTGCACAACGTGTGGCTATCCAGTATAGTTGTGTGGCATATTGGTTGAGCATCTTGTACTAGATGAGACGAGGTCATTGGACCTAAAACGGGTGCTATCAGATTTTATTATGGTATGTTTGGAAGGATAATGTCACTAATCGTCTTAGAATTTGGTTATGGTTCTTGTTAAACAAGGTAGCTCCATGACTTGTTGAACTGATGAGTGGTTATGAGTTTCTGCATGTTACTTTCATCATCGACAGTGTACGAAGGTTTCAAACGAGGTTTTATTGATATGAGGTTTATTACCGGCAGCGAGTTTGTTTTTTAGCAGCAACTGTGATCGGAAATTATTGTTATGAGTATGCAAGTTATATGGTATATCATGTGATTACATCTTGTTTTATGGTTATGGCTTGATACGACTTGTTCAAACTTATACAGTATGTAGATATGAGAATCGAGTCTTGTAATGGATTCCAGATGTTAGAAATTGGGGTCGAAGTTTTATGGACATAGGTTGAAGGGAGAATCATTGATTATATTTGGTTGACAGACTGATATCGATTAGGGTGATACGCGATCACCACAACTATGTGCTCGGGACGGTTATATGGTGATTTGATGGCTTTAGAACATCTTTTGGCACGTTCGAGAATGAACGCATGTTTAAGTGGGGGAGAATGTAACAAACCAACCGGTCGTTTTTAGAATTTGCTTTATGTTTAGCTATTTGAAGTTTTGAGTAGCTTCATATGATGTATTATGACTTTTTTGAATCGTCGGTTTTGGTTTTCTGGTGATTCGGGTCGATTTGGAAGAACAATTCTCATCTAGAAAGCTTCGAGTTGGAAGAGCAAGTTTGACTTTTTATATTTGACCCCGGATCGAAGATTTCATGGTTCTGTTAGGTCAGGATTGTGATTGGACTTAGGCGTACACCCGGATTTACATTTAGATGTTTCTTGAAGGCATTGGTGTTATTTTGCGAAAGTTGGCAATTTGAAGGTTTGGAAAGTTCATAGGTTTGACCGTGAGATGTCTTTAATGATATCAGTTTCAGATTCTAGTTTCGAGAATTGAAATAGCCTCGTTATATCAATTGGGACTTATGTGCAAAAGTTGAGGTCATTCCGGGTTTATTCGATATGATACGTTATGAGTTTTAGAAGTTGAAAGTTAAAAAGTTCATCAAGTTTGATTTGAGGTGCGATTTGTCATTTTGATGTTGTTATGTGATCTAAGGCCTCGAGTAGGTTCGTGTTGTATTTTCAAAATTTTTGGTGTATTCATACATGGTCCCAAGGGTCTCAGTTGAGTTTCAGATGTGGTTCGGATCATTTGAACACATGTTTGTTGATGCTGGTTTTGGCTGGTTCTAATGTGACTACACCTGCGAAAATTTAGGCACAGGTGCAGAGCCGCAAGCATAGCGCAGAAGTTCAATTTGGAGTTGTGGAAGGAGTCCGTAGATGCATATATTCCATCTTCAAAGATTAATGTGCGGTAGATTGGCGCAGAAGCGGAAGAGAGCAGATGCGGAGGTGCCTGGGCAGAAACTATACATCGAGGACTTGGTCATTTTTATTCACATTTTGACATTTGGAGCTCAGATTTGGGCTATTTTGAGGGCGATTTTTTCCACGTGGATTGGGGTAAGTGTTTTCTACTCGATTTTGATTATATTTCATGAATCTATCTTCGTTCTTGGAATTTAATTAATGATTCCAAAAGACAAATTGAGGGTTTCTGTCTAAACTTTCCTAAAGTGATTTTTTGAGTTTTGAACATCGATTCAGAGTCGGATTTGAGTGAAATTAGTATGGACGGACATTTAATTGAATGTGTTGCCGGATTTTTTGGGTTTTTTCGAGTTCCGAGGTGCGGTCCCGGGTATGTCATTTTAGTTGACTTTGAGTAAATGTGTAAAGATTCGACCTTTATCATTTGAAATTATTCCCTTAGGCATTATTTGATATTTTTGAGTTGCTTTTGGCTAGTTTCGAGTCGTTCAGAGGTTGATACATGTAGGATGTCATTTCTAGAGTATTGTTTGGCTTGCACGGTATTGGATTTTTCTTATTCCAGGTAATTAACATGTCTAAACTTTGATTTTGAGGGTATTTAACCCTGGGAACTATGTTATATGAGACGTATTGGGGTGACGCACGTTCGAGGTGACGGGCGCGGGTGCGGGCACTGATGTTGTCTCGACCCAACCGGAGGGCCGCAACGGGCACCCTGTGCCTTATTAAACCGAGTACCAACGTAACGTATCTTTCTTATCATACCATCATGGATAAATGGGCCAGAAGGGCCGTCATGACATAACTAGAATAAAATATAAGGGAATGCTCGACATAGGACGACCCAACATGATATATGTCATGACCCCAAACCTAAACTGTCCGTGATGACGCCTACCGTGGAACTAGGCTAGCCAACCATTTCAAACAATCACTATATTTCATAATTTCCCAAAGTTAGCAGATTTAAAAATAGCAGAATGAGATGAACAAATTATACACCTTCCCAAAACCTGGAGTCAACTATCATGAGCATCTAAGAGATGATACAATCTAATACAAATCCTCTACTACAACAAGTCTGAGAAGTAAAGTACAAATGATAGGATAGGAAGGAGAAAGAGTAGTGCTGCGGACACCGAGCAGCTACCTCGCAATCTCCGAACAATGCTCCAAATGGGGTAGCTCAACTATCGCTCTGCCCCGGTACCTAAATCTGCACACAAGGTGCAGTGAGTAACGTTAGTACGCCAACTCAGTAAGTAACCAATGTATCTAAAAACATGAGTGTAGTGACGCGCATTTATAAATCATGAAAATCCATAAATAAATGACTGTGGAAAAAAGTAAATCAAGTCAGGAATTTATATTTCCGAGTATTCCATATAACTCGAGCTTCCATTTAAAGAAAATCTCGTATAAAAACATTTATCATCAGAGGCTCAGTGTAAAGAAGAGTGAAAAACAATAGTTTCATAAAATATAAGCCCTTCGGGCACAATATCACTCACAATTAAGCCTCGCGGTCAAGCCTCTCAGTCACTCATGACTCTACTCTCATAAGTCAATGCTCACACTCAGCACTCTCATTCATCAGGTACCATATATCAACTGTTGTGGTGTCCAGCCCGCTCCAACACGTATATATATATATACATACACATTGTTGTGGCACGCAACCCGATCCATATATAATGTATATTGTTGTGGCGTACAGCTCGATCCATAAAATAGTCGACTCCGCTCAATAGGGGTGTACAGACTCCAGGAGGGGCTCCTTCAGCGCAAGCACTCTATTGGTGCAGCGTGCAGCGCTATCCAATATATATATATATATATATATATATATATATATATATATACTGCGGTGTGCAACCCAATCCATATATAATATATATTGTTAGGGCGTGCAACCCGGTCCACATATAATACATATATATTGATGTGGCGTGCAGCCCGATCCATACATAATGTATATATTGTTGCGGCGTTCAGCCCGATCCATATGTAATATATAACATATATATCGCTGCGGCGTGCAGCCCGTCCCATAATTATCCTCAGATACTCGGCGCTTGGCCTAACACATATATACTGATAACTGCCCTCATATACTCGGCCCTCGGACTCATTAGATATATACTCATAACTGCCCTCATATACTCGGCTCTCGGCCTCATTACATATATACTCATAACTGCCCTCTTATACTCGACTCTCGGCCTCATTACATATATACTCATAACTGTCCTCACATACTCGTCACTTGGCCTAACACACATATATATATTCTTGCAGCGTGCAACCCGATCCATAGCTATCCTCACAAGACATTTGGACAATTCCTCTCGATTCACGGGACTCAGCCCAAAATACTTTTCTGAGTTTTCAAGGCAGTGTGATAACAGTGAAAATAACAACAAGTGGAAAACATACTGAGTTCACAAATGTTCTATCAGGATAGTGTAAGAATAGTGTAAAAGTACCTCTAAGTGTCTAAACAGGTCGGCACAAGGCCCCAATCATGGAAAACACCCCTAAGGGTCTAAACAGGTCGGCACGAGGCCACAAACATGGCTCACAACCCATAAACAAGTATAAAATTCTAAAATATAGGATATCATAAGGTTTCAAATCGAATACGCGGCTTAATAGTCGCTACGGGACGGACCAAGTCACAATCCCTATCAGTGCACGCCCCCCACGCTTGTCACCTAGAATGTGCGTCACCTTATTTACCACAACAATATCAAATACCGGGGTGTCATACTCTCAGCTTTAGAGTTACAATCGTTGCTTACCTAAAAACAGCCCAAAAGCTACTCCGCAATGCGCTTGCTCCTCCAATTAGCTCCCAAATGCTCTGAATCTAACAAAAATCAGATTAACATCATCAATACACGCTAACAGAACAAAACCAAATCGTAATTAATAAATTTTAACACAATTCTCGAAATTTACCAAATCCGGCCCGAGGCCCACGTCTCGAAATCCGATAAAAATTACATCACAATAATCCTTATCCTCCCACCAGTCCGTACATACCAGGAACATCAAAATCAGAACACAATTTCCCACTCAAATCACCAAAAGAATTTCCACATTCTTCTTCCCATTTTTCCCAAATTTTCTACTTAATTCCTCAAATTGCATGGTGAAAATCAAGACAAATTCATGAAATTGAACCAAAAATTGTTGAAGAACACTCACCACAAGAATCCCACTGAAAATCTCGTCCAAAATATCCTTCACCTGAGCTCTCAAATGGCAAAATAAGTTATGGCCAAGAACCTCCGAAATTAGAACGTAAACTGTCTGCCCAGACTTTTACCCTATGCGATCGCGGAAGAAGGCACGCGATCGCGAAGAACAAAATGCTTCCCAGCCAAACAAACCTTATGCGATCGCAGAAACACCTATGCGATCGCGAAGAGCCACTTCTCACAACTATGCGATTGCGACCAGCTCTATGTGATCGCGACCATCTCTATGCGATCGCATAGAGAAATTTCATCACCTCACTGCCACACGCGCCCACACTGTGCGATCGCAACAAGCTTCACGCGACACCACTGTTCTGCCTACTCCCACTACACGATAGCGAACCATAAAATTCCAATCGCATAACATAATTTTTTCTACCTCACCAACAAACCTATGCGATCGCAGCCTCACCATTCCGATCGCGTAAAAGGAAACCAGGCCAAGAAAAATACAGTAGCTACAACAGTCCTTTTAAGGCCAAACACACTTCGTTAACCACTTGAAACAAACCCGAGGCCCCCAGGACCTCAACCAATCCTACCAACACACCCCATAACTTCATTGAAACTTAGTCGAGCCTCTAAAACACCAAAAACAATGCAAAAGCACCAAAATTCGAATTCCGCCAACAATGCCGAAACCATCCAAAACACATTCGATTGACCTGAAAATTTGCACACATATCAAAAATGACATTATGAACCTGCTCTAACTGTCGGAATTCCATTCCAACCCTGATAGCCTATTTTCCACTGCCGTCCGAAATTCGCCAAAAACTAACTTTCACCAATTCAAGCCTAATTCTACACCGGACATCAAAACCACATTCCGAACACACTCCTACATCCCAAATCACCCCACGAAGCTATCTGAACCATAAAATCCGCATTCCGAGGTCGTTTACCAATAAGTTAACTTCCGGTTGACTTTTCCACTATTGAACCAAGATAAGAGACTAAGTGTCTCATTTCTCTCCAAAAATCGGTCCGAACCCGAGCCAACCAATCTAACACAACGCAATGAAGCTGAACCACATGTAATGATGCGGAAACAGGGGAAACAGGGCTAAACTTCTCGGAATGACCGGCAGGGTCGTTACATCCTCCCCCACTTAAACCTACATTCGTCCTCGAACGGGCCAAGAGTTGTTCTCCAACACCATCAAACTGCCACGTAGCCTACCATGCACATACCGGGGGGGGGGGGATCCCACGTCACCCTATCCCATATAGGTCCAATAGCACAACACAGTTGAAATTTTGAAATACAACCTGACTCATAAACCATAGAACCAAGTTTCTACTTCTCAAGTAATAGACAAGATCAAAATTCCACAAGTATAAAATGAACAAGTCTGAACATGCTGGATCAAGCCATATATGCACCCCAGATGAAATCACATAATACACCACATGACTCAAACATTTATAGTGATAACTCTTAACCACAATAACTGTTCAGCGCAACTCAATACCGGTCCATAACCTCTTATCAAGAAATGCCTCGCTCTAACACTTTCATATACTGCCGATAATGAAAGAAACACGTAGAACTAATAACCATTCGCCCGATCAGTCAGACATGAAGCTCCCCCTTCCCAAACAGGAAATATAGCAGATTTCTAAGCCGACTCCCGATATTTATCCTTCCAACTATGATGTAGACACTTTTGACAATATTCATTCTAGGTCCAATGACCTTTTCTCATCAAGCACAACCACTCTGATGACATGACCTATCGATAAACTTCGAAGCCATAATATGTTGAACTCGTGAACTCAATAGAAACATCCCAGAGCAATCAAATTATAAGAAAGATTCACATGTGAGGATTATCCTGCCATTAACAATTACCATCAAAAATCATCTAAAAGCATGGCATACATCGAAAAAATCGATACATATGAATCCAATACTAAGGGTCATACCCCTACATAATCTCCGCTACACTGTGCGATCTCATCCAAATGCTGGTCCACATGAAATACTACAACCCACCTTGCCTAAAATCAATAACCGTTTGAAATTCGAATAAATTACTCAAAGTGCATTTCCATAACCATGGGTAAACCGGATGATACCATGCCATACGAATCAGAAAGTGCATAATCAATACGCCTCAATCTCGCAATACCCAATTGCTTACTTTACTCAAACCTAGCTATAGAGCCCAGTTAGAACTGCACCACATGTGCACATAGCCAACAATCACCACTCCCCACAACACCGAAAGGTAACTCATAGATCATTCTAGAACATGAATAAACTCAATCACAATCAAATGGTACATTCCTCAACAATAGAAATTCGGAGTCAGCAATTCCGACGCGGGGCAGAAAACACATTCATACGAGCCTACCAATAACCCTGAATCGACTCTGGTCACTCACAACAGATTGATAAATTACCGAAAAATTAACAATGACTGAATCATGGTACATACCAACATCCGACTAGCTTTGCTTGCATCTTCACAGTTCACTACCACAAAATAACCTGTTTATGTGAACTCTCAGTCTCCAAGCCCATGAAGCGCACGACTTACTATATCTGATCTCAATTTCACCGCTCGAATGCATAGCACATCCCTAATACTCAATCATTCAATAGAACCCATTTACCCAATAGAGTACATTATGACTTGTATCGAACAAATTTCCATTACTCGAGTCATTCCCAGACTCCCCCAATTGGCTCAAAGCCAATGATAAAGACAAACAATAACTCACAATGCCCGTAATAACACAACCCATCCAACCGCTCAAGTCACCTGCAAATCTCGCATTCACCATTGTAATAGTCATGCAAAATTCCACAAGCAATTTAAACTCAATTTCAACATATATCATGTACTGGTAGAAGAGAACTTGCTACCGAACAACATAATGATCACACACCCCACGATAATATGCAGGAGAGATACCCCTGCCGGCTTAGCCTCAAACTGATATCTCTCTCTACACTTCCGAAGATCATAATTATCACGCAATCACTACATCCTCCTGCATCTAAACACAAACAACGCCTACCCTTGAGGCATCACAATATGAAGTACAAGAACCCGACGCTAATGGCAGAACTAACACTTAAATTTTTTTGCATACAATCTCTTCTCCCTCAAGGTCTGAAGCACAACTCTCAAATGCTGCTCATGATCCTCCCGAGATCGGGAATACACGAAGATGACGTTAATAAACACGATGATGAAAGAATCCAGATAAGGCCAGAATACATGGTGCAACAAGTGCATAAAGGCTGTTGGGGCATTAGTCAGCCCAAATGGTATAACCAGAAACTCATAATGACCATATCTAGTCCTGAAAGTAGTCTTCGGAAGGCCTGGCGCCCGAATCTTCAACTGATGATATCCGGAACGCAAGTCCATATTGGGAAATACCCTGACACCCTGCAACTAATCACACAAGTCATCTATATAAGGCAAGGGATACTGATTCTTCACCGTAACCCTTTTCAGCTACCGCTAATCAATGCACATGCACATAAAACCATCCTTCTTCTTCACAAACAACACCAGTGCACCCCAAGGTGACACACTAGGCCGAATGAACCCCCTATCTAGGAGTACCTGAAGCTGCTCTTTTAATTCATTTAGCTCCGTTGGTGCCATATGATAAGGTGGAATATAAATAGGCTGAGTGTCTGGAACCATGTCAATACTAAAATCAATGTCCGTGTTAGGTGTCATGCCTGGCAGGTCTGCAAGAAACACGTCCGGAAAGTCATGGACCACAGGAACTGAATGAACAGCGGGAGTCTCACCATTGACATCCCTCACAAAATCCAGATACGATAAACACCCCTTCTCAACCATACGCTGAGCCTTCAGGTACGAAATCACCCTGCTAGGCACATAATTAGAAGAACCTCTCCACTCAACCCTCGAACAACCTGTCATAGCTAAGGTCACGATCATAGCGTGACAATCAAGAATAACATGACACAGAGACAACCAGTCCATGCCAGTATCACATCAAAATCGACCATACTGAGTAACAGTAGGACCACTTGGGTCTCCAGACCCCCAATCGATATCACATACGACCGATACATACGGTCCACAAGAATAATATCGCCCATCGGAGTCGACGCATGAACATATGTAGCTGAATTCTCACGGGGCATATCCAGAAAATGGGCAAAATATGATGAAACATAGGAATATGCTACCCCTGGCTACGTGTATACGCCAGGATGCCATCAACGAATACAATAACAAACGAATGCACGAACTCTAATGGGGTAATGATTATCTCCAAAGACATCACCAAGAACTCGTAACTCAATAGAAAGATCCGCTTCGCTCCACAATTAAACAACATGAGAGGACTTCCAATACACTTACAACTCAAAACCATATACCAAATCGAGACAAAAATCAAACACTCAATAAATCTTGCCACATTTCCAGCCAATCCTTTTGTCATAAATCACAGTTTTAACACATCTAACCATGGAATCACACTACCATATAGGCATCCAAACACAAAGTCCTGTCAATAAGGACATCAACAGACATATAAGTGGCACACCCCAAAATCGAGGGACAGGACCTGCACTGAATCGGGTGACCCCAGTCAAGCGAACCTGATTTACCTTTCCTATCCTGCGCGTTACCCCGTGATTTCAATACACATTATTCAAGTAAAAAAGCCATTTATAACTTAAGCATGAACTTTCAACTTGAATTCACTTCTACTTTTTATCATTACTAACACATGATACCAAATACTTACAAAATACATACCACATTAACAACGTGGACCACGATCGCAGAACATGCGCTTACTACCGAAAATACATATATACTTTCCACATATTGTGTGTATGTAGCCTCTACAAGTACAAAAGATTTACATACTACTTGCCGGCCGGCTATACCATAGAATATATAATATACTCAAAAGGAGATGGCATGAACTACTCATGGCCCCGAGAGGAAGTGGGGCTCACCAGTACAGCTGAGAAAGGATGAGGAGAAAGCACCACTAATGGCGAGCTGAGCAACCTGCTATGGACCCACCTACATCCATATAAAAAGACGTAGCGCCCCAGGCAAAAGGGACGTTAATACTGTGGAATAGTACTAGTATGTATGAACAAACTTTATCCCAAGTACAATCAAACAATACACAATTAAGAGAAAATAATAGAACCAATCAATCAATGCACGTATAAAGAAACAGCCAAAATCTACAAGTTTCACAATCTCTCCGTTTTCCCTTTCAACATCATCATATACAAGAGTTTCTCAGATTTTTTATTTCAATAGTGATAATGATCACATTCCATCTTTATTACCTCGGCCTCCCTTATTACCTCGGCCACACCTATTACCTCGGCCACCCTTATTACCTCACATCTCATTATAATTATTAGTTCGTGTTGCGGCGCACAACCCGATCCCACCCGACAATCATATTTCTTAACAACAACCACAAACAATCAAATAACAATAATTCTTCCTTTCAAGGAACACAAGTTCATATCAACAATTCGCTATTTGAGCTCAAAGCACAATGACTCTCACCAAGCAGTAATTCATGTACACGGTGTTACCATAATCGTTCACCCCATTTACATCATTTCACAATACCTTTTTTTCCATTACTTTCCACGTACGACTTTTAGCCATTATATACATTCCCACACTTGGGCGCATCAACAATCTTTCATTCATTAACACATACTTTCATATCGATACTCTCGAGCATTTACGAGCTTTGCACATAATGAGACAAGCACATCAATACACCTTTCACAACCTCATATAGCACGGTAATATGATAATTAACTAGGACAAATCAAAGAGTAGAATCTTGAGTCTCAACACATTTGAACAATCAATTCACATATTATCAACAAGGTACACATGTCGTATGCTCGGACCCAACAAGGGGATTCTACAAAGGTTAAAGTTAGCCATACATACCTGGGGTCGAAATCCCTTTCTAACTTTTACTCTCAAATCACCAGACCGACTAGAACACCTTCAATCTAATTCACAATGAAACACATTTAAACTTAGAATTAGGAATCATGAACATGTCTTGAACTCATTGGAGCTTTCTATCAAACCCTAGGTGTTCCTTTAGATTAAATAACCCCTTTTTAGTGAAAGGTCACTCCAACCTATTTTTCTTTACTAGATTATGATAAATTGGGTACATGCATGCAATATTCTTAACCCTATATTTATGAACTATCCTACCCATGTTTTATTTTAACAAAAATATGTAAATTAGGGTTAATAAGGTAGAATCTTACCCCTTAGAGTGAAGAAATTTGTGTTCTACTTGATTAGTTCCAAGCTGGAGTGATGAAGGAAGACCAATTTTGATGAAGTTGGGACTTTCTCTCTCTAGGACCCACTCTTTCCTCTCTCTAATATATCAGAAAATGGTTAAAAATTGAAGGGGAGGGGTGTTTTAATGAGCTGGGGTCGGGTTTTAAAAAAATTAGAAAAATAGGGCCTGACACAAGAGTGCGGTCGCATTCTTGACATGCGGTCCGCAGAATCGACCGCATAATGTCCCTCGAGATGGGCCAAAATTCAAAACACACTGCCCAGGTATGCGACCATTGTGCGGTCCGCATACACGTTATGCGATCGCATAACTTCCCTCCCAAAATCAAAGGCAACAGTGCGACGTATATGCGGTCCGCATAATTGAAATGCGATCGCACATTGGACCGCATAGTTGACCTCAAATGGGGAAGTGATCTGCCCGTGTATGCGACCATTATGCGGTCCGCATACATGTTATGCAATCACATAGTGCGTCTCATAACACCTACTTTCTGGAAAATTTTATTCTTTAAGCCTCGGGGTACTTTTTACTCAATTTAGGTCCATTTTAAAAATTTCCACGATAAAAATAACTCGGGGTCTCATTCGGGCATTATTTTAAAACGAGAAAATTGTACGGGTCTTTAAACCCTCCCCCCCCCCCCCCCCCCCCTTAAAAATCATTCGTCCTTGAATGAGGGTTTTGGAAATCATTTAATTTTGAAAGCATGACATGCAATTTCCAGATTTTCACTAACTCCAATATCTCAAAAAAATTTAGCCAGAGTTCCCTTTGTAATTAGACCTATCTACCTGTCAGAGAGCCCACAAAACACATTTCCAAGCACCATTACACAGTTTTAATCACCCAATAACTGACACACAATGATGTTACCTCAAAAATTTGCAAATATTCAATCATTTTGTCAACTACACATGGCTATTTTTTCTTATACCACAAATTTGCACATGATTCACTGTCTTGCACATAAATTGGTCGTTTTAATGAGTCCCATACAACCCAAGCACCTCAATATACCATATTCATTTTAATTAATCATTACCAACCTACACTACTATTAATCATTTACCTAACACATATATTTCACAAAACATTCATTACTTCAAGGGTTGCACACTACCCAAATAGTAACAGCGGGCTCAGTTTCAGCACATATTGGGAAATTACAACAATAAGGAAATTAGGGGAAGATGGGGCGCTTTTGCACAAAACTGAACATAAAATATAATCCGCTTAGAGATGACAGTTCTGACGAACACTACTAGACTTATTCAAACAAATGTGGATATTTTTCTTTCATCTCATTTTCCGCTTCCCACGTGGCTTCCTCAATGTGCTAACTTCGCCACAATACTTTAACTGAAGCAATTCATTTGTTCCTCAATATAGAGACTTTTCTATCAAGAATAGCAACCAGAACCTCTTCATACTATAATTCTAGTCTTGGTCATTGACTTTGAGCTAAGTGGGGGAGTTTTTTAATGATAAGTTGATTACACGATTTTGTGTGTATTGGTTTCAGTTCAAGGTATATTGGTAAATCAGTTATTACCTATAGGTGTGGGGTCTGGGAATGACTCGAGTAATGAAAGTTTTTTGATACATGTTGTAATGTACTCTATGGGTAAATGTATTATATGGAATGATTGGGAGGTAATTGTAAAAGGTGAGTGGGTGCAGTGTATGAATCTTCATGTGGCTTCAAGTGA
Organism: Nicotiana knightiana; assembly: GCA_005239525.1. Classification (NCBI taxonomy): domain Eukaryota; kingdom Viridiplantae; phylum Streptophyta; class Magnoliopsida; order Solanales; family Solanaceae; genus Nicotiana; species Nicotiana knightiana. The sequence continues at coordinate 6,454 of ML426302.1, read as the reverse complement.
GTGGAGTACTTTCCTAGTATGTTAGTGTGCAAACGGGTCAGGTCGATTCTACCTAATTGGTCAGCGTGATTGAGATTTACGTTGGAGGGTGTCAAGAATTGTGGAATTTCTACATCATCATGGATTCTACATATCAGTTATCAGGAAGGTGAAGGTAATGGCTTTAAATTCGCAAGAAGTATCTTCAGGGTAAGTAATTTGAATGTGGTACTTTCGGCGATATTTGGGAGAGTATTTGGCAGCTTATGAGCCTTAGACGGTACGGTTTTATGCTTGGGACTCGTGTGGTGAGTCTAGGTTGAGAATTGTAGTATTACCACAAGGAGAAGTATCAATTTGAAGGTAAGATAGAAGAAACTGGGGTAAGTAGGAAAACTTGGTAGCAGGTCGGATCGACATGGTAAGGGATACGATTAGTTCTTTGGGTGTTCATGAGGCAATGAGTTTTTATAGGTGTTTCTTAGTAATGCTCTTGGATTTTTGGTGGCTTACGTAGCTTGGTCGAGTTAGAAGGATTCATTCCTGACGGTTTGGTGTTGTACAAATTCAATTTCGGATAGTTCCTGATGGTTTCTACCACGGTTAAAGATGCATATTTTCTTCTGGCGTGAGGTGCAGGTGATGTATAATGGTTTTGCTTATGAATGAGATCAAATGGAAGTTCTTGGCTAGGTGGGTACGTAGTTGCTTGTGGCTTAGAAGAGACCATGGAGTTCCCATATTTTCCTAGGATGGCATGGCGTATGCGGTATGTTGGGTAGAGTTGAGATTTGCATATGTGAGGTCACGGTTCAGCTTTGGAAGGAAGGTCAAAACAAAAATTCTTAGGCAACAATTGTAGTTTCAGATGGCTAGGTGGATGATATCACTGTTGGGTGGTTTAATGAGGGTATACATTTTAGAGAGTTCATGTGTGGAGTTAAGGGTACTTCATTGGTACTTCTACGCTCTCTTGTTGGATTGGACTGCTGGTATTCAAGGTTGCTTGGTAATAAGGAAGAATTGTAGGGGTATCCCTCGTGGAATGATTGGGTATTTGGGGATGTGTCAAATATTGGACCGATGGAGTTGAGACTAGATACAGTAATTTGTACGCTTCATGGACTTCGATACTGAGAGTTCTCATAAACAAGTTATTTTGTGGTAGTGAACTGTGAAGATGCAACCAAAGCTAGTCGGATGTTAGTATGTACCATGATTCAGTCATTGTGAACTTTTCGGTAAGTTATCCATCTATTGTGGGTGACCAGAGTTGATTCAGGGTTATTGATAGTCCCGTAGGAGTGTGTGTTCTGCACCAGGTCGGAATTGCGGACTCCGAATGTCTATTGTAGAGGAATGTACCATCTGATTGTGATTGAGTTTATTCATGTTCTGGAGTGATCTATGAGTTACCCTTCGGTGTTGCGGGGACTGGTGATTATTGGTTATATTCACATATGGTGCAGTTCTAATTGGGCTTTATAGCTAGATTTGAGTAAGGTAATTAATTGGGTATTGCGAGGTTAAGACGCGTTGGCTATGTACCTTCTGATTCGAGGGGCATGGTATCGTCTGATTTCCCCCATGGCTATGGCAATGCGCTTTGAGTACTTGATGTCGAATTTCAAATGGTTATTGATTTTAGGCAAGGTGTCTTGAAATATTTCAAGCGGACCAGTATTTGGATGAGATCGCGCAGTGTAGCGGAGTTATGTAGGGGTATGACCTTTGGTATTGGATTCATGTATGTTGTTTTTTACGGTGTGTGCCTGGCCTTTGTCATGATGTGGTGATGGTAATTGTTAATGGCAGGATAGTCTTCTCGTGTGAATCTTTTATACAATTTGATTACATTGGGATGTTGCTATTAAGTGCACGAGTTGCACAGGTTTGGCTTCGAATTGTATCGATATGTCATGTCATCAGAGTGGTCGTGATGGATAAGAAGAGGTCATTTGACCTAGAATGAATGTTTTCAGAATTGTCTACAACATAGTTGGGAGGATAAATTTCGGGATTCGATTTAGAAATCTGCTGTAATTCTTGTTTGGGAAGGGGAGCTTCATCTCTGACTAATCGGATGAATGGTTGTTAGTTTCTACGTGTTTCTTTCATCATCAACAGTATATGAAAGAGTTAGAGCGAGGAATTTCTTGATAAGAGGTTATGTACCGGTATTGGGTTCTTCCGAGCAGTTATTGTGGTTAAGAGTTATCGCTATGAGTGTTTGAGTTACGCGGTGTATTATGTTATTTAATCTAGGGTGCGTATAAGGATTGATACAGTGTGTTCAGACCTGTTCAATTTATAGTTGTGAAATTTTGATCTTGTATATTATTTCAGAAGTGGACCTATATAGGATAGGGTGACATGGGATCACCCCGGGTATGTGCATGGTAGGCTAAGCGGCCGTTTGATGGTGTTGGAGAACAAATCCTGGCACGTTCGAGGACGAACGTATGTTTAAGTGGGGGAGGATGTAACGACCCAGCCGGTCGTTCCGAGAGTTTAGCCCTGTTTCCCCCGTTTCTGCTTCATTAAATGTGGTCCAGCTTCATTATGTTATGTAAGATCGGTTGGCTCGGGTTCGGAGAAAGTTTTGGAGAGAAATGAGGTACTTAGTCTCTTAGCTTGGCTTGATAGTTTAAAAAGTCAACTGGGAGTTGACTTATTGATAAACGACCTCAGAATGTGGATTTTATGGCTTGCGTAGCTTCGTTAGGTGATTTGGGACTTAGGAGTGTGTTCCAAATTAAGTTTTGATGTCTGGAGTAGAATTAGCCTTGAATTGGCGAAAGTTAGTTTTTGGCGATTTCCAGTCGGCAGTGGAAAATAGGCTATCGGGGTCGGAATAGAATTCCGGAAAATGGAACAAGTTCGTAATGTCATTTTGGATATGTGTGCTAATTTTCAAGTCAATCGAATGTGTTTTGATTGGTTTCAGCATCATTGGCGAAATTTAGAAGTTTCAAAGTTCATAGGCTTGAATTTGATGTAATTTTGGTGTTTTTGCGTTAGTTTTTGGTGTTTCGAAGGCTCAACTAAGTTTGAATGATGTTATGGGGTGTGTTGGTAGGTTTAGTTGAGGTCCCGGGGGCCTCGGGTGTGTTTTGGGTGGTTAACAGAGTGTGTTTGGCCTTAAAAGGACTGTTGTTGCTGCTGTGTTTTCTTGATCTGGTTTCCTTGTATCCGATTGCAATGGTGAGGCTGCGATCACATGGGGTTGGTTGGTGAGGAAAAAAAAATTGTGTAATGGGATCGTGATGTATGGTTCGCGATTACGTAGTGGGAGGAGACAGAACAATGCGGTCGCGTGAGGCTTGTTGTGATCGCACTGTGTGGGCGCGTGTGGCAATGAGGTGATGGAGTTTCTCTATGCGATCGCATAGAGCTAGTCGCGATCACATTTCTTTGCGGAGTTGTCTTCCATGATCGCATAAATGTTTCTGCGACCGCATAGGGTTAGTTTGGTTGGGCAGAATTTTCTTCTTCGCGATCGCATGCCTTTTTCCGCGGTCGCACAGAGTTAAAGTTTGGGCAGGCAGTTTAAGTTCTAATTTTGGGGGTTCTTGGCCATAACTCATTTTTCCATTTGAGAGCTCGGGGGAAGGAGATTTTGGACGATATATTCTGTGGGATTCTTGTGGTAAGTGTTCTTCAATCATTTTTGGTTTAATTTCATGAATTTGTCTTGATTATCCCCATGCAATTTGACGAATTTAGTAGAGAATTTGGGAAAAATGGGAGGAAAGATTTGGAAATTTCTTTTGGTAATTTGAGTGGGCAATGTGGTCCGATTTTTATGTTCTTGGTATGTACGGACTCGTGGGATGATAAGGGTTCTTGTGATGTATTTTTTATCGGATTTCGAGATGTGGTCCTAGGGCTCGGGTTTGGCTGAATTTCGAGAATTGTATCTAAATTTTTAATGGTTTTCGATTGGGTTTTGTTCCTTTAGCGTATATTGATGATTTTAATCTAGTTTTGGTTAGATTCGGAGAATTTTGGAGTCCATTTGAGGGGCATGAGCATCGCGGATTAGTATTGTGGCCCGGTAGAGGTAACTAATTTCTATAAATCTTGCCCTGAGGGTATGAAACTCCGGACTTCGTATTTCTCACTGTTTTTAGAATGGCGCACATGTTAGATGACGAGGATGTGGCATACACTGATTTTTGGATTGGACTTGGTCCTCTCTGCGGCAACAGTTGAGTTGCGTATTTTTACTCTAAATAATATGTTAAACCGTGTTCTAAAACTATTGATATATTTGGGCTATAATCCAGGTTGTGCCGACTTGTTTAGACCCCTTGGGGGCCTTTTACTGCTATTTCCACATTGTTGATTTATTGATTTTCGGGTCGAGTACCCCGTTTTACTGATACGTTCGAGGGGCTTTTGAGAGGTTCTGACTGAGTGAGGCCGAGGGCCTGATTGTGAGGATATGATACGCCACGAGGTGGCTTGATATTAGCTCTTGGGGTGAAGAAGCCCCTTTGGAGTCTGTACACACCCCCAGTGAGCGCAGGTACCTACTGAATACGAGTGCCAAGTGCCGAGTGCCGAGGGCTGAGTGACGGGTGATTGGGAGGCATGAGTCACTGTGAGGTATGCCCGAGGGGCTGATTATGAGTGACTTTGAGGCATGCCCGAGGGGCTGATTATGAGTGACTGTGAGGCATGCCCGAGGGGCAGGTTCTGATACATATTTTTGCCCGAGGGGCTACTTATGATTTTACCACTTTTACTCTGAACTTATGAAATATGTTTCCCCAGAGGGGCCTTTTTATAACTTTTATCATTTTTACACTAAACTCCTTGAAAGTTATATTGAAACTATTGGCAAGTATATTTCCAAATGATTTTACTGAAATCGGCTTTTAAGCGTGATGATTTAATGAATACATTGTTGGAAAGAAAGGTTGTGCTTATTGTGAAATGATGATTTGATTTATGTGTTTCTTATTGATCTGACTTGATTATTTTCATTCCTACTAAGTTGGTGTACTCACATTACTCCATGCACCTTGTGTGAAGATCCAGGTGATAGGGCGGAGTGAGTTGTGTATCTGTTCCAGAGGTTTTTCAGAGATTTGCGAGGTAGCTGCACGCGTCTGCAGTCCTGCTCTCCCTCCTGCTTATTTTATAGAGTTTATTTATTTTTGAATTGTATTTTTTTGGTAGATGCTCATGACCAGTGACTCCGGGATCTGGGGGGGGTGTATTTAATATTTGGTATAACTTTAACTGTTTTAACAATATTTAAAAGAAACCTTTATGGGTTATCAGTTTAGTAATGATATAAATGAAATATTATTTACGATTTGAGCGTAGTTTTGGCTGGCCTAGTTCCATGATAGGCGCCATCACGAATGGCTTAGATTTGGGGTCGTGACAAGTTAAGATCTAAGCCAAGGTCTCCTGAAGACCCGGAATAACAATGGGCACCGCCGGTTCCTGAGCCTGTCCCGCTGGAGCATCTATGGCGGGGACCTGCTCCTGAATGGTAGGTGGACCCTCTGGTACTGCCCCGTATGCTGCACGGGATGGTCCCCTACCTCTAACACAGCCTCGACTCCTTACTGGTCTAGCTGGTGGCTGGTCACCCTGATCGGTAGAGCGAGTCCTCACCATCTGTGAGAGAATGAAACAATAGAACTTTAGATTTCCAGAATCAACAAGATGGCATGACATAATTCAAGAAAAATGAGATTGTTCCTAAGCGTTCTGCAGTCTCTCGAAGATAAGTACAGATGTCTATGTACCGATCTGTGAGACTCTACTAAACCCGCTCATGACCGTTGAGTCCTATGTAACCTAGTCTCTGATACCAACTTGTCACGACCCCAAATTGTAAACCGGCCGTGATGGCACCTGTCGTGGAATTAGGCTAGCCAACAATAACATATTTAAAGTTTCTTTTCAAAATTTCCAACTCATTTTCAACATTTCATAAACGTATATAAAAATTTCTGAATCTTTTAAGCAAAACAAAATAGCTAAACAGTCTACAACCATCCTCAAGATCCAGAGCCAACATGTCATGAGCATCTAAGGATAATACCAAAAATTCTAATGTCATAATACAAAATCTCGTAACGAAGAACTATGTGCAAAATAAAAAGGGAAACAGAGATGTTGTGGACGCTGAACAGCTACCTCTATGTCCCGACTCCAGTTCCGCACGGAAATAGATGACTAACACTCGGTACCAGCACCTGTATCTCCACATAGGGGTGCAAGGAGTAATGTGAGTACGCCAACTCATTAGTAATGAAAATAAATCAAGCTTAAGCAGTAAGAAACACATAAGATCAAACCATCAGTTCTCAATAAGCACAACCTTTCTTTCTAACAGTTTATATATATGAAATCAACATACTCTAAAAGCCAACTTCAGTAAAAATCTTTTGAAAAATGTGTTTTCCAACAATTTCAGAAATAAAAATACCCGAAGAGTTTAGTGTAAAAT
>ML426298.1:9825-75021 GCA_005239525.1 Nicotiana knightiana | reverse complement strand
TTTGTCTGTCTGAACATACACACAGAGTATTACTGTATTTTCACCACCATCGAGCTATAATCGGTGGGCAGGCCTCTATTGGGAAACCTCTGATCAGATGGTAAGTTATATACCGAGTCTACTGTAGCCGAGCGCCTATGAGCGAGCCTAGAATGGCGGAGATACAGGGACTAGTATGACCGAGCGCCTATGAGCTTGCCTACTACGGCAGAGCAGTTATATATACCGAGACATATAGGGCTGGACATCTATTTTACTTACTATATTGAGAGAGTGAGTCAGTATCAGCAGGTAAGCATATCTTCATATTATCTTTGACTCCCAATTACTTTCAGTTATTATATTATCAGTTCAATTTCAGCTTTCAGTTATTATGTTGCCTTACATACTCGGTACATTATTTCTTAAAGACGTCCTTTTTCCAGGGACGCTTCATTTCATGTGTGCAGGTTCAGACAGACAAACGAGTAGACCTCCTCAGTAGGTGTTGCCCGAGTTCAACTTGATCAGTAAGCTCTGCATCCTTCGGAGTCATCGGGTCTAGATTTTTATGTACATCTTGTGTATATATGTATATATGTTATAGATAGGTCGGGGCCTTGTTCTGATCACAGTACATCCATCAGTAGAGGCTTGTAGACATATCCTGTCAGTTGGTGCAGTATGTTGGGCTTGTAAGCCTTGTATGTACATTTTGTTGGTTTGCCAGCTCGAATAATTATGACTGCTTTGTTGGCCCAACTTTATATTGATGTTTAGTCAGCGTTCGCAAATTGTCTTGCAATGTGGCCCATGGCCAAAGTATGACGTTATATGTTCAGAGTAACTTAGTCGCAAGTTGGTACGCAAGGATAAGTGAGGAACCGGGTGCCGGTCTCGCCCCCAGGTTTGGGGTGTGACAGAAGTGGTATCAGAGAAATTCTGTCCTAGGGAGTCTACAATTCGTGTCTAGTAGAATCTTGTTTATGGGTGTGTCGTGCACCACACTTATAAGCAGGAGGCTACAGGGCATTTAGAACTGTCACTCTTTCTTCTTACTCTAGATTGTGTGGTAGAGCTCAGTTGTAAGAACTCAATTTCCTAAACTCTATCTTATTCATAATACGACGATGCCTACATCCAGAAAGACGGTTGGTAAGAGAGATAGATGTCGAAGAATTGAGTCATAGGAACTCGGTATTGCATCATGCTTATGATGAATAAATGTAAAGTTTTCAGCAGAACATGTGTGTAAGCTTCTTGATAAGGATCCTTAAGGTAAGAATATCTACCCATATGGTGAAAAGCAATTAGAGATCCAGGAGGTAGATATAAGTTTCAACAAGTAAAAGAAGCAAGGTGAAAGAGAGTACGAGGTACCCAGCTAGTGAAGATTATCATTGTTTACCATTCAGGAAGAGTTCAACAGTAATAGAGGTGTGCACAATTAGCCACACCCATCCTAGTTATGCTCAATGAGAGCCAAAAATATATGATTTAATAGAAGGACGCGATATCATGATCCTGGGTTAGAGAAACCCAAAATAGTGAATGGATTATTTGAGTTAGTTGACATTTCCGAAGGATATTGCAAATGTGCTAATATATCTCCTTTTGAGACACCCAGATGGATGGATTGTTTGCGTTAGCTAGATATGAGTAACAAAAAGATAGGCACTGGAAGCCTGGAAGGGATAAGTATTATCTTAGTGTGGCTCCCATCCCTAGTAGAGAAATAATGATAGGCAACCCGAAGAGCTAGTAGATGGAGCAAGGGGAGCTAAAGGTAAAAGAATGACTTGTTCGAGTTTTCAGAATAAAGTGATAGACATAAATATTAGCGAAAAATAAGAAGAGAGTCAATGAAGCATTATGAGTAAGATATGATACATGGATGACAACGGTAGATCAAAAAGATGACAGTATTACAGAGTTTATAGTGAAGTGAAGGAAGATACGAGAGGTGACAGGCCTTGAGGCAACAAAAGAGTATAGGTCATAAAGTCATATCCTCATTTCGAGAAATAAGTTTGTGACTCCAATGCGACTACCAGAAGGAAAAGTTAGACCCCAGAGTAATAGAAATCAGTATGGATTGGTGAACAAGATAACTAAACATGAATTAAGGATTGAATGATTTGATAGCGGTCGGTATCATGAGAAATTCAGAAAATGGTCATTCAGGAAGACACTTCCCTAAAGCAAGCAATGTGGGAAAAGTTAAGCTTAAGGGACTATATGTGCTAGTTAAACTAAGTGTCACTCTCGCGAGTAAGGAAATTTGTTATCCTTAGTACATAAGGATTACCGCAAGGCGAGTAAGGGTCATCGATGATGTGAAAAGACGCCAAAGATGAAGAGGTAAAATATCTATACGTATATCATCGTAGCACTAAATCTTAGTACTTCCCTAAAGGGGGAATACAAAGTTATGTGGAATTAAGTCAGAATTAAGTAATTCTAGTAACAATGGAATGGTAAAGGAAGAGTGCGACAAAAATGAAAAGGGAATGAGCCTACAGATGTGCTATGATTCCAGAATATTATGCAAGCACAATGTCAAGGAGAGGAAGTAAGGGTTCCTGTACGAGATGTTATTGATAAATAAGGAGCCAGTGCAAGAGGTAAGTTAAGACAAAGGAAATAACCCAAGAAACATAACGCGGAATATTGATATGAGAATGCGCCAACGAGTAGTTAGTAGTTGATTCAAGAAGAGCCTAAGTTATGTCTAGACAAGAAGATTCAGAAAAATCAATAGATCGTGCAAGATAAATATAGTAAAACCCAATATAGTAAATTCAGCCTCGCAATTATGACATTGTAAAAATTAAGATATATTCAGATCGTAGTTGGGGTTATCAAAGGTACCAAATGAGTCTTATAGAAATAAAAGAGAATGCCACTAGGAAGACAGTCAAAATATCAGTTCAGAAGCAACCCTACAAGCACAAGGGCGTGGAGGTAAGTAACTACGGATAATTATAGGCAAGGAAGGACATCAAAAGATCCGGCGAGTACACAATCTAATGAGCTCACAGCTTTACAAGAGTCAGAGGATCCTCCCTAAATACTACAATAAAAGACTAGCTGAGGAAGTAAGGAAGAAAACTTCAACCTAAGCTCAGTGACCTAAGGAGGAAATAGTCTTATAACAACAGTCTCACAACACCATTGTACGCACTCCATAAGAAAATGGCACCTACTGTGGCTAATGAACGGGAAGTAAAATCAGAAGTGATATTCAAGATCATATGAGTTGTATGGAATTCAATTTATGTGGGCACTAAGATAATCTAAGTATGCATGCAACAAGGGGCAAAAAGACCAGGAAAAATAATAGCTTACGTTTAAAGAAAGTTAAGAAGGAACGAAAGGAATTATTCGATCGATAATGTAGAATTAGTTACGGATGCACTTAAGATTTTGGAGTATTATACATGCAGCATATGTGTTGACAATCATATAGCCGTAGAAGACTCCGGTATAAGTTAAAAAGAAGGAATTGAGTCCAGGTCACAGCCAAAGGATAAAATTATTAAAAGATTGTATCATGGATATTCCATTACGCCCATGAAAGACTAAAGTAATAACTAATACCATGAGCCGCTGATCGGAAGATAGCTTAAGCCTACATAAAGGCTGATCAGAAGGAATAGGAAACTAAAGAGTTACATCAACCAAGTAAATCAGAAGTTTAATTATTGGACCCAGAAAATTATAGACATCATGATTGAGAACATTGCAGAATCACTCTTAATATCAGAGGTACAAGAGAGATAGTACGGTAGCCATATTTTATAATGGCTCTATGATAAAGCCTATTAGAAGAGTACCAGCCTCATAAGAAGCCAGTATGAAGCTCCGATCGGATTGTGTATGCACCAGAGATGCAAGTATTGTAATAGAGCTTCAAGTTGTGGATGTGAATTATACCTATGTGAAAGGGAGGTTATGAAAGAAATAAAAGATGTGATGAGAGATTTTAAGGCAAGTAAGTTAAAGGTGAATAACGTACGAGTTACTCAAGTGCAGAAGATCGTGAATAGTCCATACTTCGGATAAAAGGCTAGAAGCGCGGGGATTCAGTATCCAGGAATGATAGAGGTGTCGTCAGTGGCATACCTTCCAGACAATGGTTTCTAAGTACTGAGAAGTCTAATTAAGAGAGTAGAGAAGAGTTAGAGATGATGTGATGCCTCACTTGATGTTCCAAAATAACATAAGTAAATCTATGGTGCAAGCAAGTTGAAGGAAGGTTGAGAGTAGTATAAATAGATATGTGTAGGTGGAAAGCTAAAGTATGGTAAAGTGACAAGGTTTTAGGAAGACAGGAGTAAGGATAAGAAAGGGCAAATGAGAAGGCGATGAGAATGGATAAGTCCGCAGGATTAAGCCCATGAAAACAAGAAAGCCGATGGTTTCTCTAAGTTATAGAAAGCTCAGTATAGCCTGAACTCAAAGGAGTTACTCATCATAATTAGCATTTAGAAGAGATGGAATGCTGCCCTGATAGTAGAATAAGGGTGTAATTGAGATAGATAAAGGATAACGTTTGGGCCTTCGATTCAGTAATGATTTGAAGAAAAAAAAAGAAAGGTTTCATGAATTATACAGGATTAAAATAACCCCGTAAGTGAGTCATAGTGGGATGCTATAAACTACGGTTATTGAAGTACATTATCGCCGCTAAGTGGATCAGGAAAATCACTTCGAATATTCCTCGATGCAACGTAAGCCCTAGTGGCAATGTTTTACATAAGAAGTTTCAAGATATTAGTGGTAGATTTTAGATCAACCTTGAGGTAAATCAACAATGGATGGATAAAAGTTACAAAGTATGAAATGAGATATAACAATATTCGTAAGTTCGACAAAGTACCGACCGAAGAACTTCAGTACACCTATAGATGCCCAGATGGACATCTTGTCAAGTTCTTTATATGTTCCCAAAGTGAGGCCTAAAGATTGGCTAAAAGATAAAAGGAAGAGTCGCATAGGAGAACATACAAGAAAGAAAAGTCATACAGGCTATTGTCGCGCCCCCTCTTTCCTCGCGGAGATCGGGTTTATGACATTCGGTTGGGATAACTCTTTCCTTTTGGGAAAGAGGTTTGTGATTTTGAGAGTCGCCACTTAACGATTTTTAAAGGTGTGTTAGGACACCAAAGGGGTTCATTTACAAATACGTTTCTAACCGGAGATAGGGTAAGGGCTTGAAATTATCCTAAGGGGAAGGTGTTAGGCACCCCTCAGGATCCACAAGTGTGGTTCCCGGCCAAACAGATTTTGTGAATTTTTACACCTTAGCAAACAAACAAATAAAGACTCAAATAAGAGGGGATTTAAGTATTAAGCATGCCGATGTTTGAAAAAATAGTAAAGAAGGTTAGATTTTGAAAAGGATTACGATCTAAGCATATGAAGGGTATCCTAGGTTTATAATAATATGGATCACATCAGTACAATACCCGGTAATCACTCCTCAAAGAGGGGCTACACGTGGTATTAGCGCACCGGTCATCATATCCATATTCTACCCTTTTTCCACCCCGTGAAAGTAACTAAATCGATTTTTGGTCTCGACCTCTATTGCATGTTGTTACCCTTCCCTTCCTATTAGTCTCGGAGGAATTTGGGACTTCTATCCTATAAGGGATGTTCTAGGCAGACCCTCAGGTTTGAAGGAAAAACACTAAGGCGACAGATAAGAACATGTAGGACTACAATTAGGGGGAAACACAGAAAAGTAGAGAAAAGCACAAGTATACCTCCAGAAGTAATGCAAATAGGCAGTACGACTCATACACAGTTAAGGTCTTTTGATTCAGATCCTAAAACATGGTATCTAAATGATAATAACAAAGACAAATTTATTGCATAACTCAGAGAGGAAGTCTTAATCATTTTTACTTACTGATTTTATCCTGTTGATAATTAAGAAGCATACATAAATAAACATATTTCCAGTTTTAACAACTTTAATTACCTAAGGCTTGCCTAGGCGTAGGACAATGCTCAGTAATTACCCAGATTATTAAAGAAACTGTTTGAGTTGTTTTGCCTAAACATGTTGTACTTAGGTGTTGCATCAAATGCAGAATTATCACTAGTTGTTTAGAGACATGGTAAAACAGTTTTAGGTCCTTTTTCATGCATTTGATAATTAGCGGAGGATGAGTCCTAAAATATGATATCTAATGCACAGATAGGGATGCAGAATGATGCATATACAAAATCCAAATCAAGATTTCTAAATGCACAATAATTACGGCATTAATCATGATTTTAGAAGATGCAAGAGTGGCAGTTTATTTTAGTGTTGTTTACCCTAAACAGGATCTCTAAGTGTACATGGCAGCATAGAGCATGATTGCAAAGTACTAGTTATTAACACATTTTAACGCATGATTCTCTAAGTGATATGATAGTGAGATGGACATGCTGAAAACAGAAATTATAAGTCCTAGGGGACATGACCTCTAATGCATGAAATGAGTCCTAAGCATGGTCTCTATTGCGCAAGTAGGAATATAAACCAAATAACATGTTTTCTACCCTTTTAATAGCTAAAGCATACATAGTCACCCCTTCCCTTTCCACTATCCATCCCCAGAGTAGTTTGCAAGTAGTTATTACAGGCCATTTACATAAATTATATAACTGAAATAAGAAGAAAAAAAAAGAAGAGGTTATGCTATAGGGAGCCTACTGATAGGCCCAAAATCCCCAGAATGCCTCAAATGTCATTAGTTCACAGCCTTTCACATAATCCAGGTGTGTCAGAGTTCCCTAAGGATCTCAAAGGATCCCGGGCAGTGCTCACACTCAGATTTAATAGCCAAGATAGAGTAAGTGCAGTGTGGAAAGGCCAGCTCTTGTGTGTCAAAGTTCAGAGGGAGCTCAAAGATCCCAAGGCAATGCTCAAACGATAGGGGCAGAACCTAACGACTAAGAGTATATATAAGAGTGCTTGACATAGTTTTGAAAGAGTTGAGTTGGAAAAAAACTTGAAAATGAGTAGTTTAAAATAAGTTTTGGAGAACAGAAGATTTTTCTTTTAGTGAAAAACAGTTTGAGAGGGAAGAGGGTAAGACAATCAGAGTCATCAGGATCAGAACAGTACACATAGAGCAAGAAACAAGAACCAAATCAGTTTAACACTCACAAGTAGGGACTGAGGGGTAGGGGACAAGTATGAAGCATATAGGGAGAACATACAATAAGCAGGGTCACATACAGGTTCAGAAAAAAGGTTCTGGTACAACATGTGTTCAAGATTACATAAGACTAAGTAACATATAGTGCATATTGTGGTGTGCTAGGAATCAAAGAAGACAGAGAGGAAGCAGAATCATGTTGGAATATGCAAAGGGGGTAGTAAACATGTTGAGGCTACATAGGGAAGTATTAAGAACTAAAGCAGCGAAGTTACATACTAATTGCAAGTTGAGCAACAAAACCATAAGTAAAAGCATATCATAAATAAGATGAATTGAAATACCAAAAGAAACATATTGTTTTGAAGCTTTAAACTAAATTGAGGACATACCAGTTAGGTGATGACAAACACAGAATAAAGAATAGGCAAGTAGAACGAATAGTCTTAGCTTGCAGCCGACTGATAATAGCAGATGATCAGAAGGAGAATAGTAGAGAGTGTGTATGTGTGTAAAAAAGAGAGTTGAACAATGTTTTGTCCGTGTTTGTTAAGGATAGAGTAGAGGTATTTATAGTTTAAGAAAGGCAGAAGAATAAGGTAAAATAATAGTTTCAATAGTAATTATGGGAGTAAACAATCAATTAGAATAAAATTGGTAAAAGACTTCCTTTGATTAAGGAGTCATACTCAAACGATAATAAGCAGTGACAAATAAGGAAAGGAATTATGTAAAGCTGATTTTAACACAATAAGGAATTTGTATAAGTATGGCATAGGTATATCACATGTAAGTAAGGCCAAGTTCAGAATTCTATTTTAAGGAAAATATATGTGAATTAATTTGACAGAAAAATCCTTTATGGAAATAAGGTAAGAAATAATTTATATTCTGGAAATCATTAGCGGGATAGGCGTGATACAAACAAAGAGAAACCGGCAATTAACACGACTTAATTAAGGAAAAACTCAAAAATCAGTAGAGGACATTATGCAAAATTAGTGAGGTATTAATCATAGAGATTCAGGGATTCACAAATAGAAAAGATAGTACTGATTTGTCACAACATTATGAGAATAAGTGCAATAAACATATAATAGACAACAATCAGAACCATAGGAAGACTAGTAAGGTAAAATCATATAAAAGTTAGGGATTCGTATAGAACACAGTACGAATCAAAACATATACATGATATAGGCAAAGGAAATCGAATCCAGAAACCCTAATAGGAAAACATGGGATAAAATCACAAAATCACGAAGTATTCATGAGAACACAGTAAACATAATAGAACAGGTAAACATACTATCGCAAACAAACTCGGAACCACAGATTGAAACCGAGAACTTTGGGGTTTTTTAACAAAAATGAATCAGACAAGATGGGGAAAAACTCACATAATGTTTAAACACGGTAGAATCATAAAATAATGCTGAGAAACTAGAAAAAGAACAGTTTTGAAAGGGATTTTGGAAACCCTAATTCGAAAATCGGAAAATCGTTTAGGAACCTGAAGAGTCTTTGAAGAAAACATGGAAAGAACTAGTAATAGGTATAGATCTGTTACAAATCTAAAATAATCGGAAGATTTAAAGAACTAGGGTTTTGAAGAGAACCCAGCAAAGATAAGACAGCCTTAAAATGTTACTGGCTTTAACCCAAAGGTCATAGATCTTACTCAAACGGCCAGAGGTGGCCGGAAATGGCATGAGAACCCATGGGGTGAGTGAACCGCCTTATGGCTCCTCTGAGGGCCTCAAGGTGGTGATACCCGGCGTAGAAGGAGAGTCATAGGCTGGGGGTGGTGGTGAGACCACCATGGTTACTGGCAAAGCAATGGCAGGTGAGAGCTTAGGTTAGTATAGAGAGTTGAGAGAGTTGAGAGAGATGAGAGATGTAACGGCAGAAGAATGAGGGGGAAATGAGAAAGGGGGAAGGGTAGTCTTTAGGTTAAATATGGTAGGTAGAGATCTAGGTCGTTGATTTGAATTAATCAACGGCTCAGATTAAAAGGGGGATTGGGTCGAGTAACTAAGGCATTGGGCCGGGGTTATTGGGTTATTTGGATTGGGTATTCGGTTGGTCTTAATTGGGTTGGGGTCAGATTTGATTTAGGCTAGATTTTAAAAACGAAGGGGCTAATTATTGAATACCCATAAAAATAGATAAATAATTTATAAAAATAGTTAATAATTATAATAAATAAAATTAAGGCTAAATAGGTGAAATTAAGGTAATTAGGCAATATTTAAAATATAAAACGACTAACTATTGAATTAAAATGGTATAAAATGTACAATTAGGCTATAATTGCAAAATTATTGTAATTATAGCCAAATAATGCCAAATTGGCTAATCTGTGAAATAATTAAATCTTAGTAGGATTAAAATGATATATTGAGCTGGGAAATAATTTGAAAAAATTATTTATAATATAATTTACGAATAGTTATTTAATTTAAAATACTAAATAAATTGGAAAAGAAATTAATAAAATATGAAAGATTATGGAAAAATACCAGTTGTTATAAAAAGTGATTTTGAAGGCACATATGCAAATTTTAAAATAGTTTGAGAAAAAATTGGGTATCAACAGCTGCCCCTCTTTACCTGGGAAAGATGAAAGAGTTGTCGGGTAAAAATATGATGGCCAATTTTGACCGAGTGAAATGGTTTGAAGAGTTTTAGGCCGTACCCTGGTTTCTGGGTTGCCTATATCTCCCTGGTTATGCCGGAATCAAGCCGTATGTAGTTCAGGAATCATCGGCGAAGTATACCGATGAAGTTTTACAAGAACGAACACAAAGTATAGGGTTGGGTGCACAAATGGCTTACGGGGTTGTTAGGTGAACTGGAGCGGGACCGCTCCTGCCGGGATGGCAGTTTGCTTGCCGGATTACCTGCAACTAAATAATACAAGCATATATTATGCCTAATTTAAACATGATGCAAATTCCCGTTGGACTATGAATGATGTCTTCGGACGGTTAAGGATGACGTCCTCATACCATGACATCCTGGGCTATGAATTACTTGATGCAGGATTCGCAGGCCATGAAAATGATGTTCTTGGTCCATTAGGATGGTGCCTCCGAACCATGATACCTTTGAATAATGATATGTAGAGGTTGAAAGAGATCCTCAGGCCATGGCATGGTGTTCTCGGGCCATAAAAATGGTGGCTCCGAACGATGACGCCCTTGGATGAGTTGGCGATATTTCAGCCCATGCATGCGCAATAGGATGATGCTGACGAGACAGAGCTTAGTGTTGCAAATAAAAGGGCAGAGCTTAGCCCGAAAGGAAAGCGAAGTAAATAGTGCTTAAGACAGTGGTTGGTCTCGAAAGGTAAATTGGAGGTAGAGCTTAACCTCGGAAGGCAGAATAGTAGCCTTATGCAAATGGAAGGCAGAATGGTAGCCTTATGCAAAGATGTAGATGGAGGTAGAGCTTAACCTCGAAAGGCAGAATGGCAGCCTTACGCAAAGATGCAAATGCAGATGGAGACAGCGTTTAGTCTCGGAAGGCAGAATGGTAGCCTTATGCAATGATGTAGATGGAGGTAGAGCTTAACCTCGAAAGGCAGAGTGGTAGTCTTATGCAAATGCAGATGGAGACAGCGTTTAGTCTCGGAAGGCAGAATGGTAGCCTTATGCAATGATGTAGATGGAGGTAGAGCTTAACCTCGAAAGGCAGAGTGGTAGTCTTATGCAAATGCAGATGGAGACAGCGTTTAGTCTCGGAAGGCAGAATGGTAGCCTTATGCAATGATGTAGATGGAGGTAGAGCTTAACCTCGAAAGGCAGAGTGGTAGTCTTATGCAAATGCAGATGGAGACAGCGTTTAGTCTCGGAAGGCAGAATGGTAGCCTTATGAAATGATGTAGATGGAGGTAGAGCTTAACCTCGGAAGGCAGAGTGGTAGCTTATGCAATGAATAAAATAACAGATGACATAATAGTTTCTTAGTTGATAGTAGACTGTGTCATTGTGATTATTGCGGGCGTTGCGACTATGAAGCATTATTTATATTGATAGCAGATGCCGACAGGTGTGATGGTTTCGAGCATTGTGATTTTGACCATGTTTTTTCTTGGTGTGGACATCGAAATTTGGAATTTGTAATTGTGATGAAAATTCTCTGCGTGTTTGTTCTTTGTTCCTGCATCCAAAGAAAAATCGAGAGTTTTGTAAAGAGGAGGGTTAGTTCGTATCCCCGCTGGCTTTGCTTGACTTGTTGGGCTCGATCTAATGATACTATCTGTATTATTGGGGTAGCGTTTCTAAAAAAATGCTGTTTCAAAAATAAGCATGCATGATTTTGTAAAAGCATAATGTATAATTAAAAATAATTTTGGGGTGAACCGACGACCGTGACACGGCTCGGGACATTGCAACCTTTCTTGTTATGGAATTTTGAGGTCCTCCTCAAAATTCTGCCCCAATTTGATGGATGAATGCTTCTGGTTGTTGCTCGTGCGGCGATTGGCTGATCTTGCTTCAGAATTTTGAGGGTCCTTTTCAGAATTCTGCCCCAGTTTCCAATTGCAGGGAAAAATGAAATTTTTATTGAATTGTGACCGAACCCATAGGGCTGCCTATGTATCCCCTCTTAAACGGGAATCAGGCCAGGCGTAGTCCAATTTACACCATTGAGAAAGCATAAGATTACATATAGTAGCGTTTGACTGCATCTAAATTGATTGGCTTTGTCCAGACTTCTCCGTCTATTTCTGCGAGTATAAGTGCTCCTCCTGTCAGTACCCAGTGAACCATGTACGGACCCTGCCAGTTGGGAGAGAACTTCCCTTTGGCTTCGTCTTGATGTGGAAAGATCTTATTTAGCACCAGCTGCCCCGGTGTGAACTGTCTAGGCTTGACTCTCTTGTTGAAGGCTCGGGTCATTCTGTTCTGATAGAGTTGACCATGATAGACTGCATTCATTCTCTTTCCGTCTATGAGGTTTAGTTTCTCATAACGGTTCTTTACCCATTCTGCGTCGCTGAACTCAGCTTCTTGTATAATTCTTAGAGATGGAATCTCAACTTCGGTAGGAATAACAGCCTCAGTACCATAAACTAGCATATAGAGAGTTTCCCCTGTTGAGGTGCAAACTGTGGTGCGATATCCCAATAAGGCAAATGATAACTTCTCGTGCCACTGCTTGTGCCTTTCTATCATCTTTCTTAGTATCTTTTTGATGTTTTTGTTGGCGGCTTCTACAACTCCATTCATCTGAGGTCTGTAAGCTGTGGAATTCGTGTGTTTGATCTTGAAATCCTCGCACATAGCTTTCATCAGGTCACTGTTTATATTGGAACCATTGTCGGTGATGATTGACTCAGGAATCCCGAATCGACAAACAATATGGTCGCGAACAAATTCTGCCACGACTTTCTTAGTCACTGCTTTTTAGGATGCTGCTTTGACCCATTTGGTGAAATAGTCGATGGCTACCAGAATGAATCTGACTCGATTGGTCCAATAATGTCCATGCCCCAAGTGGCGAACGGCCATGGTGAGCTTGTTGCGTTGAGCTTATTTGGAGGTATCTTTATCATATCTGCGTGTATCTGACAACGGTGGCATTTCCGGACATACTGGATGCAGTCCGTTTCCATAGTCATCCAAAAGTAACTAGCTCGGAGTATCTTCTTTGCCAGAACAAAACCGTTCATATGCGAGCCACACGTCCCAGCATGAATCTCCTCTAGCAGCTTGGATGCTTCCTTTGTGTTGACCCAACGCAATAATCCCAAATCGAGAGTCCTCCTATATAAGATTCCTCCGCTATAAGAGAATTTGTTGGATAGTCTTCAAAGTGTGCGTTTCTGAGTGGGATTCGCAAGCTCCGGGTAAGCTCCTTTTGCCAAATACTTTTCGATGTCATGTAACCAAGGATTTCCGTCTGCTTCCTCTTCGACATGGGCACAATAAGTTGGCTGATTATGGATCTTTATGGGAATAGGATCAATGAAATTCTTGTCCGGGTGTTGGATCATTGAGTACAAAGTAGCCAATGCATCGACGAACTCATTCTGGATTCTGGGGACATGCCGAAATTTCGTCTTTGTGAACCTCTTTCTTAATTCCTGTACGTGGTGCAGATACGGCAGTATCTTGGAATTCTTGGTAGCCCACTCTCCTTGTACTTGATATACCAGCAAATCTAAGTCACCAATCACTACCAGCTCCTGGACGTTCATGTCAATGGACATGTTGAGCCCTAAGATACAGGCTTCATATTCTGCCATATTGTTGGTGTAGGGGAATCTGAGTTTGGCAGATACCGGATAATGCTGCCAGTTTCTGATATTAGGACTGCCCCAATGCCAATTCCCTTGAATTTCACTGCTCCATCGAAGAACATTCTCCAACCGTCATAGGGTTCTGCAATGTATTCTCCTATGAATGATACCTCTTCATCAGGAAAATACATTTACAAAGGTTCATATTCTCCGTTTATAGGGTTCTCAGCAAGATGGTCTGCCAGTGCTTGTCCCTTGACCGCTTTCTGAGTCACATAGATAATATCGAACTCACTCAGCAGGATTTGCCACTTGGCTAGCTTGCCAGTGGGCATGGGCTTCTAAAAGATGTACTTCAATGGATCCATCCTCGATATGAGATATGTTGTGTAGGCACAGAAGTAATGCCTCGGCTTCTGGGATACCCAAGTCAAAGCATAACAAGTGCGTTCCAATAGAGAATATCTGGCGTCGTACGTAGTGAACTTCTTACTGAGATAACAAATGGCTTGCTCTTTTCTTCCTGTTTCATCGTGCTGCCCCAGAACGCAGTCGAAAGCTCCATCTAACACTGCAAGGTAGAGTAACAGAGGTCTACTTGGCTCAGGCGGTACCAAGACTGGTGGTTTTGATAGGTATGCCTTGATTTTATCAAAATCCTTTTGACAATCATCGATCCACTTTGTTGCGGCGTCCTTCTTCAGCATCTTGAAGATTAGCTCACAGATAACTGTAGATTGTGCTATGAATCGGCTGATGTAATTAAGTCTCCCCAAGAAACTCATCACATCTTTCTTTTTCCTTGGCGGTTGTAGTTCTTGAATGGATTTGAACTTTGACAGATCCAATTATATCCCTCGGCGGCTGACAATGAACCCGAGCAACTTTCCAGCAGGAACCCCGAATACACACTTCGCGGGGTTCAGCTTCAGATTGTATCTCCGCAACCTTTTGAAGAACTTCCTCAAATCTTCCATATGGTTAGTGGATTTACTAGACTTGATAATAACATCATCCACGCATACCTCAATCTCCTTGTGAATCATGTCGTGGAAGATGGTGGTCATAGCCCTCATGTAGGTGGCCCCTGCATTCTTCACGCCGAATGACATAATCTTGTAACAGTACACTCCCCATGGCATAATAAAAGCCGTTTTCTCAGCATCTTCCTCATCCATCCAGATCTGATGATAACCAGCGAAGCAATCCACGAATGATTGAAGTTCATGCTTGGCGCAATTGTCAATCAGGATATGTATATTTGGCAAAGGGAAGTCGTCTTTCGGACTAGCCCGGTTGAGATCCCGGTAGTCGACACAGACTCTGACATTCCCATCCTTCTTTGGTACTGGCACAATGTTGGCTAACCATGTTGGGTACCCTGAGAACCTTGGCATTGATTTGCTTGGTGACTTCTTCTTTGATTTTCAAACTCATGATGGGTTTGAACTTCCTGAGCTTTTGTTTTACCGGTGGACACATCAGATTGATTGGCAATTTGTGAGCCACAATAGACGTACTTAGACCAGTCATGTCGTCATACGACCAGGCGAATATGTCCTCATACTCCTTTAGAAATTTTGCGTATTCTTTCTTTTCTGACGGCGACAAATGAATACTGATTCGTGTTTCCTTGATGTTTTCTGAATCTCCCAGCTTGATGATTTCAGTCTTGTCCAGGTTGGACTTAGGTCTATTTTCAAAATTCTCAACTTCTTTGACAATCTTGTCAGGTATGTCATCTTCTTCTGAATCTACATCCGTTTGCTGCGTGTCTCGTTGCATGTCACAGTCATCAGTTCATCAAAACTGGTAATAGTAATGTTGTATAGGTAAAGCAATGAGAGAAAAATGATAGCAATAAATATTGATTCGTAAGAAAAATTTAAAAATGCTTTTGATAAAATGAACGATTGTTTTGAACATTGAAGATCTTATTGAAGGAATTAAAATGCGAAAAAGGAAATCATTTTATAAAGAAAATAGTGAATAATGCTTGTTTTAGCCTTGCTACCCCGAGGCTCGTCGGGCTTTGGTTGTCCTGACAGTCCAATTCTTGAGGTACGTCCCTCTGCTCACAGCCTGTATATAAGGGCCTTCCTCTCCCTCCTCCTTGAGAATAACACAGCAGTCCATATCACTTTCCTCCAGAAACAAGTTCCTCATTGCTGCAAGTGCTTCTTCTTCTTCTGATCCATAAATAACGTCGTCATGTTGGAAGATCTGCTCCAGATGCGGTATTGGTTTCTCCAAAGGGTAATAAGGACCGCGCCATGGTGGCGAACAGGTTTTGAATTCTTCTCAAGTGTATTCGTATCCCAAACCGAAAGTGGTGTCGTGCTTCTTGAGTTTGATAGGTTTGGAGATCCCCTGAAGGTTCTTGCCGAGCCCTTTACCTGGCTTTTACCCTCGCCAATTCATCATACTTTTGATCTTGCTATCCCACCATTTGTCTTTGTCGATACTGTTGACCCGTTCAATGTGGTGGTAAGTTTCTCCACCCAGCTTCTTTCTTCCTTCAATCATCGGAATAGTCTGGCGACTATAAATAGGGTTGCTACCGTCACCATGAATAATCACCTCTTGGTGGTTCCACTCGAACTTCACTTCCTGATGTAGCGTTGATGTTACGGCCCCAGCAGCATGGATCCAAGGTCGTCCCAATAACAGATTGCAGGACGTTGGCACATCTACCACTTGGAAGTTCACCTCAAACCAGGTTGGCCCCATTTGCAGGCGTAGGCTGATCTCACCAATGGTGGACCTCTGAGATCTGTCGAAGGCTTTCACGTTGATTGCTCCATCCTTTATCTCACCAGCCCTTTACCCAATTTATTGAGTGTTATCAACGGACAGATGTTAAGACTGGATCCCCATCGATCAGGATTTTGGTGATGAAATAATCTTCGCATTGCACAGTTATGTGCAGTGCTTTGTTATGGACCAGCCCTTCAAGAGGTAGCTTGTCCTCATGGAAAGTGATCTTGTGACTCTCCAACACTTGGCCCACCATACTAGCCATTTCTCCACTAGTGATGTTGTTTGGAACATAGACTTTGTTCAACACCTTCAATAAAGCATTCCTGTGCGTCTCGCAATTCTGCAGCAAAGAGAGGATGGATATTTGTGATGACGTTTTGTTCAACTGGTCGATGACCGAATACTCCTTGGACTGTACTTTCCTCCAAAGGTCGTCCGGACTTGTCTCGATAATGGGAGGCTGATTGGAAGCCTGCCTGCTAGATTCAGCCGGATGTTCAAGGGTATAGACTCTACCAGTTCTTGTCATACCCTGTGCCGCAACAGTTTCTTCAGTCTTGACTTTGCCTTTCCTTCTCGCCTCAGCTGTATAGTCCCATGGTACAACATTTGTATAGAAGGGTGGCATGGTCAACATCACCACTGGAATTGGTGCGACTATCCTTACTTCAAGTGGAACAGGTGCCTTGGGTGGCAGGACTGCAACCTCAAATGGTGCGGGTGCATTTGCCGGAGACACGAACTCAACTTCAATCGATACTGGTGTCTTTGCAGGTGACGTTGCTTCAAACTCAAGAGGCATGGACATATTTACCTCAGCATCCTTAGACGGTTGAATCTGGACTATGATCGGCTTGAGAGTGACTGTAGGTTTCATTGGATCATCGCCTTCTGCGATCAACCCGATTGATCCCTCGGAGTCCCAATCATCTTCTATTTCAATCAATTGGATGCCTCCACCCTTATGGTCCAGAAGAGGATTGTTGTGGATGTTTGGAGCGAATTCCTTTGCCACGATGACCTTGTTGTCAATCAGGGATTGTATCTTGTCTTTCAAAGAGCGGCACTCACCGATGGTATGCCCCTTCATGCCAGAGTGGTATGCATAGGACTTGTTTGGGTTGACCCATTGAGAAGGATTCTCAGGGGTTGCAGCAGGGATGAGGGTGACATAACCAGCAGCTTTGAGCTTCTCATACAGCTGGTCGATGGGTTCAGCGATGGCGGTATACTGTTTTAAATATAATTCAGTAAGAACGCAAAGAAAAGACCTATGATGATTAAGTAATAACCTTGATTTCCAGATATTCCAGATATGGGAAGCTTCTCATCAAGCACAAAACACAAGCGATGAAATATAATTCATTCTGATATATATCGTCGAGGTAAAGATGTTTCACACAGTCAACATAAAAGGGAAGACTAGTTGGTACTTGACCTACACTTGCAGCCATTATCTAGAAAAAAATATCCCAAATTAAAGGTTGGCTCATAGCAGAAATATGTTCCATATATGAAAATGCATTACGATTAAGTTATGAAGCACATTTACCTTGACACTACGATTGTCCAAATTTAGATTTTCTAGCGCACAAAAAGATCCAAAGAAACTAGTAATGTGATGACTTGATCCCAGAACATAGTCTCCCCTAAGAGCAAGCGATAATTGTGCCAGAAGAGGAATAGTTTTCAATTGAATATAGCTTACTCTACCTCTGAATTCAAGGGACTTCAGTTTGGAGGCATTAATTTCAATAACATCACTGAAACTATCTGATATTTCAAGCACCAATTGCTCGAGCAACAGGCAATTGGAGATTAGGCTTCCAAGCAATGTGGCCACAACAGTGACATTGTATATCTTCAAGCTTATTAACATTCCAAACCCATTGAAGGCTCGTGGAGGAGATGATAAACAATCTTCAAGAGATATATGCTTCAAATTCACACATGTGAAAAATGAAGCAGGCAATTTGTATGGTGTCTCCCTAATCAGAAATTTTAGAATAAGATTTTCAATGACACTTTC
Organism: Nicotiana knightiana; assembly: GCA_005239525.1. NCBI lineage: Eukaryota > Viridiplantae > Streptophyta > Magnoliopsida > Solanales > Solanaceae > Nicotiana > Nicotiana knightiana. The sequence continues at coordinate 56,843 of ML426298.1, read as the reverse complement.
AGAGAGGAACCCTAACAACCTTCTAACATAAGTAAAGTCTTCCAAAAATTGAATTGAGAGTGTAAAATGGTTAACTTGTCCGCCATGAAAATCTAAAATGTGGCGGATGATATTTTCAAAATACCTTGGTTGGTCTATTTTCCATAGGGTTTGATCAAGAGCTAATTTTGTAAATCTACACCATTTATACTGTCATTTCTTTGATAAAATGCTTGTTCTAACAGCATCTGGTAATGGCATAAGTATTAGAATATGATCAAGTACTTCCTCAGGCAGATTGCTGAGGAAATCGAAAGGTAAAGTTTCAATGCAAATTCTTTTGTTAACTAGCGACATAATGCAAGTGATTAGGGCTATAGGGATCAGAAAAACTAACGAATAGTAATGAGATTAAGTTAAAGAGAACGGAACATGTTGAAATTCTATGGAAGAAGAAGAAGAAGCGAGAAACCTGTTGAAAACCTCTGAAGATGAAGCGAAAAGTGACTTTTGGGATCCACAAACTATATCATCGTACTCTTTTATCGCAATGTGTGTATTTCCCCTGGCAATTGGAGGATATTGGTCTTATGGAAATCTGGTAATTTTTCTACTTATATGCTTTATACTCCGATCTGTAGTATTCTTTTAATTCATTTTACTTTAAATTCTATACATTCAATTTTTAAAGTTCTTAGTGTTGAACCTAATATATTTTTAAAGTTATGATTTCATTATAGTCTGATGCAATTTAAATAAATTTTTATACATAAATTGATAATTTGCATATTGAGATTAGATAAATATTGCACCAGTACAAAGAATCCGCCTCATAGCTAAATGGAGTGACATCTTCATAAATGTAACATTCATACCACTTATAACTTACTTGAAATCGAGGTGTATTTTTAAAGGATATCAAATAGCCGGCCATATTTATTGTTTACTTTTTCCAGCTATATATACATAGATTATACATGAAATGTACATAGTTATACACATATAATACATAAATTATGCATATATTATGCATTCACCGGCTATTTTTAATTTAAGCAATTGTATGAACGGCTATTTGAGTTAATTCTTCAATCTTTTAATTGGTTGGCAGATGCCTGCAAGTGGAATTATGACTGCAATTGCAAAGTACCACAAAGAGAGCACACCAAATTGGTTAACAGGCACAATATACATAATGGTGATAATCCAATGCTTATGCACATTTCAAATATACGCAATGCCCGTATTTGACAACTTAGAAAAAATATATGTAACCAAGCAACACAAGGCGTGCCCAAGATGGGTAAAATCATGCATCAAACTCTTCTTTGGCGGATTGACATATTTCATATCAGTGGCATTCCCATTTCTGGGAAGTTTGGCTGCTTTTGTGGGCGGAATTGGACTGCCTTTGTCTCTGGTTTACCCTTGTTTCATGTGGATTTCAATCAAGAAACCTAGCAGAAACAGCTTTATGTATTGCCTCAACATGGTTTTTGGTTGCTTGGGTATATTGACCAGTGTTGTACAAGTTGCTGGTGCGTTATGGAATTTGGTGGTTGATAAATTCGACGCCAATTTTTTTAGTCCTTAGTAGGAAAAAAAATAAAAAATAAAGGATTGAACTTACGCTGACAGTATAATGAAATTTTTGCGCTATTAGTGCAATTTAGTCAAATTTACCTTTAATTTTTAGGTTGTATGCTTGATCCACTTATTATGAACACTTAAATGTAATTATAATTAAATTAATGACATGATAGTAAACAATTTTTAAACTTTTAGTGTACAGAAATTAAGCTCAAGTGAGAAATAATATCGAAGGAAATACTAAAGCAAGTTTCTTAACTTAGATTCGGACTTTGCTAGCTGATTTTAAATAATCAAATCCTATAGTCGACTCTTAATAAACGAAATAATAACTCACAATAATCCAAAATAATATCTCTCGAGATCCATGGAAGGATCAAATTTGATATAATACGATATAGTCGTTATTCCTTTTGTCTCCAATAATTATTATTTATGTGTCACACTACCTGTTGATGGGACCTTAATTAAGTGGTGGAATAGAGATAATCAAGAATTCTTTACAAGTTTTGTTCTATTCTTTGGAAAATTATTATAGAATATGATTCACGATGCTTTTTTACCTTGTATTGAAATTGAAATACAGTTAAAGTCAAAAGAAGTTTAAAAAAGAACATTACACATGCATTGTGCGGTTGTAGGGGAAAAGCAACGAAAGAAGTGGAACACTTCATACCAGGGGCAGATGCAGCACTATAATCTCTGATTCAACTAAGCCCATAAGTTTTATTATGAAACATAAGTTTATAGGTAAAAATTCACTGAAACGGCAACAAAATTTAAAAAATATAATAAGTTCAATATTAGAAATCTTCAAGATTTCTGGATCCGCCTCTGATTAATACATATATGACTTAGCAACTAAATGTACTAGTTTTTTTCCGCAAAATATTTGTCAATTTAATTAGTCTTAATGTAACTTAGATTCGTAGTTGCATGCGTCGTTAAGCCTTATGTCATTATGTAGATGTAATCAAATCACTGGACTTTGATAACAAGAAAAAAGAAAGGAAAACGCGTGTTTAATTTGATACAGTTTAGTCATCGTGAAATTATTCTTGAGTTAATACTCAAGCTTGGTTGAAGAAGAAGAATGAGAAAAAGTTGGTCTGTGAGAGATTTGAGATTTACAGAGAAAAGAAAAAAGAGATGTTAGAGTAGAGAGAGAAATGAGCGTGTATTGTATAATATGAAAAAACTTTAAAAAAAAACAATGAGGAGTATATGTATATATATACATGTAATTAGATTAACTAACTAATTTGCTAATTAACACTAACTATGCTAACTAACTTAACTAGTATCTAATTAACTATTATTTTTCTCTACACTCCCTCTCAAGCTAGATACTGAAAAAACATCAAAAATTTCTAGCTTGGAAGAAAGATATTCATGCTGCACTTTGTTAAGCCCCTTGGTTAGAATGTCAGCAGGCTGTTCCTTTGTTGATATATATGTTGTTTCGATAAGACCTTGAATGATTTTTTCTCGTATAAAATGACAGTCGATTTCAATGTGTTTGGTCCTTTCATGAAATACTGGATTTGCTGCAATTTGGATTGCTGCTTTACTATCACAGAACACTTCAATTGGCAATTTGATATCAATACCCAGTTCTTGTAACAAACCAGTTAGCCAAGTAATTTCTGCCACTGTTGTTCCGAGGCTTCCGTACTCAGCTTCTGCTGAGCTTCTTGAAACTATTGTTTGTTTCTTGGATTTCCACGATATTAAAGAGTTTCCAATTTTAACTAAGTGTCCTGAAACTGACTTTCTTAAGAAGGGACATGCATCACAATAAGCTGATATAGTGTTGTTGGAATTGCTTGATAGAAGTATTCCTTGCCCTGGATTGTTCTTAATGTATTTAACAATTCTTAGAGCAGCCTCCATGTGAGATTTTTTTGATTTTTGTAAAAATTGACTTAGTGTTTGAACACTAAAAGATATATCTGGTCTTGTCATTGTTAAATATAATAGTTTGCTTATCAACCTTTGATAAGAAACTATATCTGCTAACTCTTCATTAATGTATTTGTTTTGTTTATATGGTCATCATATTCTGTAGTTGTAAGTTTTATGTTTGCTTCAAGAGGAGTTATTGCTGGCTTAGCTGCTGCAATACCAGTTTCAGAGATTAACTCTAGTGCATATTTTCTTTGATGCATTAGAATTCCTTGTTTTAATCTAGCAAACTCCATTCCCAGAAAATATTTTAATTCTCCTAAATCTTTCATTTTGAAAGATTGTTGTAAATATGCCTTAGTTTCTTCAATTAATTTTAATGAATCACCCGTTACAAGCATGTCATCTACATATATTAATACCATAGTAACACCTTCAGTAGTTCTCTTAAAAAATAGTGACTGATCATATTGACTTTGCTGAAACTTATTCTTTATTAAAGCTTCTGTTAGTTTAGCATTCCACTGTATGGGTGCTTGTTTTAAACCATATAAAGATTCACAAGTCTACATACTTTGTTCTCCCCCTGACTTGTGAATCCCTGTGACAATTCCATATAAATCTCATCTATTAAGTCCCCTTGTAAGAAGGCATTATATACATGCATTTGGTGTATGTGCCATTTATTTTTAGCTGCTATTGCTAGAATTGTTCTTACAGTTTTCATTTTTATTACTGGTGAGAATGTTTCTTTATAATCTATTCCTTCTCTTTGACTAAATCCTTTTGCTACTAACCTGGCTTTATACATTTCCACTTCCCTGTTGCTTTATACTTGACTTTATAAATTCATTTGCATCCTATTGGAACGTTATCCGGAGGCAAGGAAATTATATCCCATATGTGATTATTTTGAAGTGCTTCAATTTCTGCTTTCATAGCATCTATCCATTTGGGATCTTTAATAGCTTCTGAATATAGATTAGATTCATTAGTTGTTAATGCTTCTTTTAAGTATGATTGATACTTAGGACTCAAGTGTTCATATGTGATATATTTTGATATTTCATAAGGTTTACTGTGTTGAACATTTAATGATACAAAATCTTTCATCCAGATAAGTGGTTTCTTTCCTCTATCTGACCTTCTTATGTTAGGTTGGGAGTTAACTTGTTGAGTAGCACTTTCAGTATTGTCTGTAGTTGTTATTTGTTGGCTGTTATTTTGCCCAGTTTCTACAACAGACTGTTCTTGTACACCAGTAGTTATTGTATCTTCTTGGTGACTTGAACTAGACTGTTCTGGTATATCAGACCTGGTATATCTTGTAAATTAATATTACTCTCTATGTTTGTCCTTTGTAAGTTTTGGTTTGTACTTTGTGTCAATAATTCTGTTAAATCTGGTTGATTGAATAAGATTTTATTATTATTCTGTTTGGTCTCAAAAGGGAATATATTTTCTCTAAACTGAACATCCCTGCTTACAAAGAACTTTTCATCTATTAAATCATATAAAACATATCCCTTTTGAGTTGCTGCATATCCCATGTGTACAGATGGATTTGCTCTAGGCAATAGTTTATAATTTTGATTTATTATTTTTGCATAGCACAAACATCCAATTACTTTAAGATGTTGTAGTGTTGGCTTCTTAGTATATAGCCTTTCAAAAGGACTTTTGTTGTCAATACTAGTACTAGGAACTCTATTTATTATATATACTGCAGCCATTACACAGTATCCCCAAAATTGAATTAGAATGTGAGCTTGAAACCTGATTGCTCTAGTTAATTCTAAGATATGTCTATGTTTTCTCTCAACTACTCCATTCTGTTGAGGAGTGTAAGGACATGTTTTTTGATGAGTTATTCCTAGTTTCTTAAGAAAACTTTCACAAATTATATTAACAAATTCAGAACCATCATATGTTCTTATTGTCTTTATAATTACACCAAACTGTGTTTTCACAAATGTAACAAATTGTTGTACAACTACACAAACATCAGATTTCAGCTTTATTAAGAATGTCCAAGTCATTCTAGAGAAATCATCTACTATAGTCAAGAAAAACTTATTACCATCAACAATAGGAATTTTATAAGGACCCCACAAGTCCATGTGAACTAGTTCAAAAACAGTTGAAGTTTTTATACTACTAATAGGAAATGAATTTCTAGTTTGTTTTGCACAGGGACAAGTAGTACACAAATCTATTCTGTCAGCAATATTCTGCACATTTACATGAAGAATTTTCTTGAGAACTACAGTAGATACATGCCCAAGTCTTATATGCCAAAGACCATTCTCATTTGAACTAATTCCTTTATTGATTTGTGTATCACTAGTAATTAGACTAATTGCATTATTTCTTGACAAGTTTTGTCTACTGAGTATGTATAACCCACTATCTTCTTTACTAATCGCTTTCACCCTCCCAGTGAAGAGTTCCTGAAATATGCAAAAATCAGGAAAGAAAGCAACTGAGCACCTTAACTCTTTCGTTACTTTAGAGAGCCACAACAAATTATATTTAAATTGTGGAATGTAGAATACATTTGTTATGATATCATTTTCTGTTAGTTTGCTAGAGCCTATATGCGTTACTTGAGTAGTTTCTCCATTAGGCAAGTGTACTTTCTTTTGGTGACTTGATTGTACTGATGAAAATTCGTTTAACAGTTCTAAGTCAGCTACCATATGATTTGTAGCTCCAGTATCAATGATCCAATCATGTAATGAACTAGAAGCTAATAAGGCATGAGAAATACCTGTTGCATTAGCTGCTGGTGTTGAAGAATTTGAACTGACCCCTTCTTTATTGAGCAGATGCACTAAATGATCATATTGTTCCTTAGTGAATGTACAATTTTCCATCCACGACCCATTGCCCAGTTGGCTAATTTTCTGGGAACTATTATCAGTCATTGTACCCCCAGCTAGTTGAGAATTCTGAGAATTGTTCTCATTCCAGTTGCACCTTACACCTTGACTGTTTTGTACACTTGCATCAGACATCACATTGTATGCACTGTGAGTATTCATATTTCTCCTTTTTGTTCTAAATTCTGGAGGATATCCTACTACTTTGTAGCAATTCTCTTTTGAATGTGCTTTCATCTTACACACCTCACAAAACAGATTGTTGAAAAACTTTCTATTTATCTGGTAGTTTCCACCAGCCTTAGTATACATAGCCACATCAAACTGACCAGTTCCTGCAGTAGGATTTGCCCCTAATAAACCAGCACTGTTGGCAACTGTTTTTTGACTTTCATCACTAATCACCATAGCATATTCTTGATTCACTAATGGCATTGGACTCATTAACAAAATTTGACTCCTGGCCTGTCCATATGAGTCATTCAGCCCCATTAAAAATTGAAAAAACTTCAATTTTTGTAAGTGAATCATGAATTCTCTTGACTTTGGACAGTCACACCCTGGTGTTGGTACTAAAGCCTCAAACTCCTCCCATAGATCCTTTAATCTTGAAAAATAAGCAGATACAGATGTTGTACCTTGACTGAATGTAGTTATTTCTTTGTGTAAGTTATATGATCTTGCCCCATCAACCTTGTCAAACCTCTCATGCAAGTCATTCCAAACAACCTGTGTACTAGAAGCGTACATTATTCCTCCCAACAATCCACTACTTACAGAATTCATCAGCCAAGATAACACTATCGCATTTATCCTTTCCCAGTGATTCCACAGATTTTCTGGAAAACTTTCTTTGACACAAGTTCCATCAACAAGACCTAGTTTATTTCTTCCTAACATGGCCATTCTCATAGATCTAAACCATAATGAGTAATTCTCAATCCCAGTGAGCTGGAAAGTAACAATTTGTATACCACTTACATCCGATGGGCTCAAGAAGAGTGGATGGTTGTAATCAAGCACATACAAACCTCCTTGAGTTGGAGCTAGAGCTGGAATCACCGGTGGAACAGCGAGTTACCCATTTTCAACCATGCTTTACCAAGAATTTCAAAGATCGACCTCTGGATCTGAAAATTATATTTTTTTTCTTCTCGGATTCTCTTGATTTCTGTTTTGACCTGAAGAATCAAGATGATGACTTGATGAATTAAACTTTGGTTTAATCCTGCTCTGATTCCATGAAATTATTCTTGAGTTAATACTCAAGCTTGGTTGAAGAAGAAGAATGAGAAGAAGTTGGTCTGTGAGAGATTTGAGATTTACAGAGAAAAGAAACGAGAGATGTTAGAGTAGAGAGAGAAATGAGCGTGTATTGTATAATATGAAAAAACTTAAAAAAAACAATGAGGAGTATATGTATATATATACATGTAATTAGATTAACTAACTAATTTGCTAATTAACACTAACTATGCTAACTAACTTAACTAGTATCTAATTAACTATTATCTTTCTCTACACATCGTCCTCTTTAATTTAACAATTGTTAACAACTAAATCTGTTCAAATAATGCTAAACTGATAATTTTTATTCAATAAATTGAGATAAAACTAGTCTAAAAATTAGAGATCGAAGGTATTCCTTTTTGTTATTTATATGTCAAATCACAAGGAGCGAGATCAATATGAGCTACCTACTTTGCTGTAGTGGAGAAGCTGGTGGTCTTATATAAATATTGTGGACGAGTAAATTTTTTCTTTTTTAGATATAATTTTCTAATTTCAAGAAATTATAGAGAACACATCCAAAATTTGACAACTTTTAAGTAATAACTTTATAAATAAAACTAAAAATGGTAAAAGGGGTGTTCGTAATTCGTTCTGGTTTTGTTCGGTTCAAAAAATTCAGTCTTTAAGAAATCTAAAGTATTTTTCTCGCAACCAGAAAAAATTTCATTTACCCATTTATAATCCTTTATTACCCTTTTATGGCTATAATTTTCTTGAATTTTGGAAAATATATCCTAGATCCTTAAGCAAGTGAATAAAATTTATAAGAAATAAAAAAAATCTAGGTAAAAGTCTTATAGTTATTTTTTTGTATTAAATGAAATTGAATTTATGGATTTCCTTTAAGAAATGAGCTTAAGGTCTAAAGTGTTATTTATAGCCCGTTTGATCAAGCTTCTCCAAACTCAAAAAGTTCAAAAAAGTACTTTTGAGTAAAAGTTGAAGAATGTATCTTCTTCCCAAAAATATTTTTTTGAAAAGACGCTTTTGAGAAAAATATACTAAGTGCTTTTTAAAAGTTTGGTCAAACACTAACTGCTGATAAAAAATACTTATCAAATTAATTAACCAAACACAAAATATTTTTCACCAAAAGTATTTTTAGAAAAATCAGAAAATTCACTTCTCAAAATAAACTAATTTTAGAAGTTTGGCAAAATAAGCTATTAGACTATTCCTTTTAGAAGAATTAGACATTTAGAAGTCTTACTTATTTTAAGGATTGGGTTGTAACTTATAAATAGTAGTAATTGTGTAAGAGTTCTCTTTCTTTCTCTAGCTAGTTTCACTATTTCTTTTAATTAATTTAGCAGAATTATATTCGGAAAAAGCAATGGGAGATATTATAGAGGTGGCCGAACGAAGTATAGAATGTGAGTCATCATCTTTCTCTTCATTTAAAGTAAGACCCATTGATAATGATGATCACTTTGATAATATTCAGCCGGAAAGAAGAGATGGGCTGTCATGTACGGCGGTGGTTGACGGCGGCGAGGAGAAGAAGGATACAAACATTCCAAAAGAACTGGACAGTTACTTGCCCATAACGGAATCAAGAAAGGGGAATGCTTATACGGCAGCGTTTCATTTACTAATGTTCTGGTATTGGAACTCCAACACTTGCTCTTCCCTTCGCCTTCACCTCCTTAGGATAGTAAGTAAATTAATTAAAACATATACAAAATTTGAACCAAACCTATTGACTTTTTTGTCGCAATTTTTTCTACTTGCTTATAAGAGGTGCACTTACTCCTAAGTTAGGTCTTGCATTGAACTCATCACCAAAAAAAAAAAAAAATTCATTACATTATATCATGCATGCACTCATATATAGCTGCATTTTGTTTGCTAGTCTCTTTATTTACGAGTACAACAATAAATTCAGTATAATCCTACAAATAAATTGTGGGAAGCTAGGATAGTGAGTACGCAGTCTTATTGTTATTTTGTATTGGTAGAGAGTTTGTTTCTGAGATGTACCTGTTTGGAAAAAAAATGTAAATCTTTGATTAAACTAATTAATTTTATGTAAAGAGGGTTAAACCTAGTTAATAATAATATCCCTAGATTTATAACTAGTCAACTCAAATAAAATCGGACAGTGTTGGTAGAGAATAAATGCAGTGTACATTCAATGTTTCAAAATGATTAATGAGAGAAGAATGTCAAGCAATAAATAATAATAAATGACATTAACGTAAATAAGGAGAATGATTTACCCAATATTGAATGAGATGGATGATTCCTCCTTATAATAATGATGAGTGATAGACAAATGCAAGAATATTGAAACTATTCTCGGATCTGATAGAAAAGTGTGGAATAATAGATAATCGAATCTCTTTAGAAAGGTAGTGTTTGTATTTTTTCTAGAGAAAAAGTCTTCTTCTAAAAAAATGATCTTATGATAGAATATTACATGCATTTCCCTTTATCTATTTTTCTATTTATATGGGACATACATCAATCAGTCCTAAAAGTACAAGTACAAAGAATATTCAATGGAATATTCTCTTAAATATCTTACTACAAAACTAGCCGTCAGCGTTACCCTTGATACTCGACCTCGACTGTTATTGGTTGCTCGTTGCGAGCCTTGTTATCTAATAGTCGACCTCGGCCACATCGCTTCCCATGATAATGCTCCATGCTAAATCCCAATGAGGCAGATTTTGACCTATACAGTTAGGCCCTCCGTTAATTTCCCGATAGCTTGTATCGTTTCCCGCGCCTCTGCCGTTTTGATTCTTGAGCTGGGTAACAATGGTTTACTTTCTCGATATTGATTCTTGAACTCTTTTAAATAGTGATACATAACCCTTTGATTCACTCTTTGTATTCTAAAAATTGGACCTTCATATCTTCTTGTTCCTCCATCATTCAGAGTTCCTGTTTTCTTGATCATACTTTGTATTCTTGCTTTCACTGATTTTGGTGTCTCCTGCTACTCTTAACTCTTCTGTGTTTACACCTCCTCTATTCACAAACAAAAATAGTTAATGTCACTTGTAGTTCGGGAGGGGGGGGTACCTAACCTTGTTCCCTTGGCAGTCAATAGAGTAAAATTCCAGCCCACATCGATCTGATCCAGGCTGGTTGTGATGTGGTGCAGATTCATCACCCCGCATATTCTGCATTCTATGCATATCCGTTTTACGTGGGCTACTCTTTTCCCCTTCTCCCCTTGGCATAGGAATTCTTCCGCTACTACGTCGTCTGCCTGGCCCAGCTCTCTCCTTATATCTACAAGCTCATCCGCATGCTGACGAAGTACGCATAATTGGCTGGCCGCGGGATCTCTATTCGCCACCTGATACACCTCTTCGGGCCCAGTAACCACAGAGGGACGATGTTGCACCTTTGTCACCGTGGAAGTAAGAGATTGGTAGTGAAGATGGACGATAAAGCAAATCGTCAATTTTGGCTTAATTACTTTTACGTCAAGACTGAGGACGTGGTGGCAAATGCAAATGGATTTCCTGAGGCGTGGAATTATGCCTGTAAATATTTTTACTAAGTGTCACTTTACTCATTTTGAACGTAGCCTAATCATTCTGTCTTTCCATCGTTCAGCCGAGACCGCGCCCCCTCTTTGGTTACAGACATTCATGATTAGGTTTTCCAGATCTTGCCCCATACGGTAGGGATTCGTTAATTGTCGGCCTTTCCCAAGAAGTTCGTGCCCAAGCTTACCAATGAGTTTGTTTGTCTTAAGTGTTTGTTGTTTCGGCCTTCTGGTTGACTGTTTCTTATTGTTTTATGGGGATTGACCTCAATCTTTTTTTCTTTTCTTTTGTTGTTAGCCCGGGGAGCTTCGAGGTGGTCGAAGGCTCCTACTCCTATGTTCCGCCAAGTGAACACTACAACGGGGCCTGCCCCTGCTGCGATCGCGGCCAAGCCTACCTGGTCATCCACAGAAAGAGTATCTTTTTTAATTTTTTACTTAAAAAACAGACTATCATATTTCTTAAGATTTATTTTAAAGTAGCATCTTTTATATGATTTTTTCTAAAATCTCCAAAGCTAAGGCTTTAATTAGAAAACGGGTTCGGGAAAAAAGTGTGAATGATTTTTCGCGAAAACATTTAGGAGATTATTTGCATTAATTCTTTTACAAAAACCTACCTTTATTTTCCGAAAATATTTTGGTTTTGCATTTCATAGTGCATTATTAGTCGACCCACACTGCTTTTCTTCACTAAAACTGAAACTAATCATGTTTACCATTATTTTCAGAACCAAGGTTGGGAAAATGTCAAGCCACATTCCAAACAATATACCTATTTGAGGGTACTTGTGTTATGTCCATTATTGCAGGGGGAGGTAATCTTCAACTTTTCTACAATGAAATATGTGGAAATGATCACAATTGCCACCACAGATCTTTAAGTGGAGTTAAGTGATTCTTGTTGTTTATATGCCTTGCCATTTTAATTGCCCAATTTTTTTTTCCAATTTGCACTCTTTAGCTTGGGTCTCTTTTGTTGGCTAAGTCATGGATGTGGCCTATTTCACTCTAATATGGGCCCTCTCCATCAGCAAAGGCAGGCCTAATGGAGTCTCTTAGAACCCATGGCTCGGTTTCGTGCTATCCTCAATGGTCTTGACATTATTGCCATTACTTTCAGAGGTCACAATATTGTTTGGGAAATATAGGTTTTATTAAGTCTTAATTTACTATTGCATTTTTAGTAAGTCCATGTTTCTGAAACTTTGTCCTATTCGTTGAAATCATGCAGGGAACTTTGCATGCACATCCAAGACATCCCACAAGCACTAGTATGTGGAGAGGAGTTATTTCATCATACTCTTTAAGTATTGTCGCGCCCCCCTTTTTTCCCTCGCGGAATCCGGGTTTCAACATTTAATGAGACAACTCCCTTCCCTTTTGGATGGGATATGAGATTGGAAGAGTCGCCACCTAACAGATTATGGTGCGCTAGGGCACCTAAATTAAATAACTCATAAAACTAGTTTGCATTACCAGAGATCGGGTAAGGCCTCGAAATTACCTTGAGGGGAAGGTGTTAGGCACCCCTCGAGGTCCACAATGGTGGGTCCTGACCGACCTTAATAAGCGAATTAGTCATTAAAGAAAAATAGAGCAATTTAGACAACTATTATTTTAAAGCAGGAATTAAAAGGGTCCTAAATTTCTTAGCCTATAGGATCATTTCCATGCAATACTTTGTAACATTCCCCAAGTTGGGGTGCTACACATAGTATTAGCGCACAGGTCATCATCTCCTTTACTACCCAATTAACTATCTTTCAGTTATTACCTAAGCGTTCTAATAGCTTCTAACTCGTGCCTTAAGTGTGCACTACACGTCCCTTACCTATGGTCCTGGAGGTGTTTAAGAACTCTATTTAAGATAGTTCTAGACTGACCTATGATGCTTAAAAATGAGAAAGCTAAGCGACAAACAAAAATTCGGATAGGACTATCACATAAGCACAAATATGGGCTCATGTTAACCTCTACAAGTAAACAGTAAATGCACGCAATTCAGACACTTTTACTAGTTTAAGACCCTATAGGCAGGATATCTAGATGAGTATAAACAGAGTATAAGACAACAGTTTATTGAAATGAGTATTAGGACCTACTGGCTTGCCTATTGATTTTGGTCAACTTTCCAGGAAGGTTATTATTCAAATAGATAAAATCCTATAGACATGGTCAGTAATGCATGTATGTTATAAAATATACACGGATCCTATAGACAAGATTTCTAATGCAAGGGGTCAATAAACATGACTTCTAGTTATGTGAGTAAAATACAGAACAAAGCAATTAGAAAATCCTATAGGAAGGATCTCTAAACAAGTAGTAGCATTCACATGATTCAACCAACATAATAAACCTATAGGAAGGATTTCTACCCAAATCTCGAACAAAGATAGATAGAAACCCCTTCCCATCTTTTACTAATAACCTCAGATCTGTTATTACAGCCCAATATGAATAAATTACATAGCAGAATTCATTACACTATAGGGAGCCTTAGCAGGCCCAATGTACCTGGAAACCAAGCCTTCCAACCATAACCACTTTGAAGCACAACATAGGGATTCATAGCACATTAGAACCAGGTTTCTCGTGTGTCAAAGTTCCGAAGGGCCTCAGGAGACCCAGGGCAGTGCTCACACCAGAACCACATTCAGAAGATAGTTCAAGAGATTGGAAAACCAATCCCTAGTGTGTCAGAGTTCAAAGGAGTCTCAAGTGGACCCTAGGCAGTGCTCACACTGGAGTGGTTGGGAACCTAAATTACTAGGATTTAGGTCCGATTCAGATCCCTCCGTTGTTTCTTTTTCCTTCCGCACCTTTCCTCGAAATGAGAAAGAAGATGGTACACCTATCCATAAACTTAGACCGCGGTAACCTTCGTAACCAAAGCGTCACGACAACATCCAAAGGTGACCTTTGGATTCTTAAGTAGGGGGGCAAGGAGGAGCACGTAGGAATGCCGACCACTACATAAGCCACTAGTGGCTGAGAAACAAACTGTCTATTTATTGATGGGCTAACGACGGGGATTGAACCCGCGCGTGGTGGATTCATAATCCACCAACACATTCCCCATATAGTTGATCTGCCACAGATTGAGGCATATCTTTTGGAGATGGTCAGCTAACGGAATAACAGAATCGGAAGCAGACGTAATCGAAAGAAATCTTGGGTCGAATGAAAGGGGCATATTCTGAAATTAGCAAGTCCATTACTTTGATTCATTTTATTTTCTTTTTCCGCTCCCCCGGGAAAAGACTTGTCGAAAATCGCCGGTGGTTGGGTTTTTAAAAAAAATCAGTACATAAAAGGAATAAGTAGCAGGTTTTAAAACAGTTTGATTTCAGAAGAAACAGGATTCAGAACATAGGGTTGCAGGCAGAACTGAACCAAGAAGACAAACACAATTCATGCTCAAACACATAGCTCAAATAAATTGAAGTCTAGTGAAGTTAAATATTTAGACTAGTACTTATCATAGAAGCAGTTAGGCAAAACAATTGAGTTGGCAGATACATGAAATAAACAGACAGGACAGGGAAATTAAACAACAAATTGACTGATTACATGTTCATAGTGTGCAAAGTTCAGAATAGGTATAGAATTAACAAACAGTGCATGAAACAAATTGAACCTTAGACTAACCTATCAGAGGATTCATTATTCGAAATATCTTAGTCCTAAGTTAACAGTGTTACTAAATGAGATCGTATAATCATGTGAAAGACAAAATTGATACAGGCTAGTCAAGCAAAGTGTAAAGAATGAAATTGCAAAGCTTAGGGCATACCAGTTAGGGGAGAAAGTAAACAGCAAGATGAAAGTAATTGGAATCGAAGAGACTAGCCTTGGCTTTCAGTCGGCTAGACAATGCAGCAAATCGGAGTGATAGAAAGAACTCAAGTGTGTGTAAGTGTAGGTTTGTAAGAGTGAGCTTAGTCTCATCGTGTCTTTTTGAAAATTAGAACAATGAAAGGTTTATATAGAACATAGTAGAGTAAACCAAATAAGGTTGGCAAATCAATCGGCACGCAAATAAGGTATACAAAAATCAATCAATCAATCAATTAGGGCTAACAGGAAAAAATTGACAGTAAGTGTAACTCAAATTAAGGAGAGTCTTTCACGGAGTAAATCAGTAGACAAGATTGAGGCTAAATAAGGCAAGTAGTAAATCCAGAGATCATTTACAGGTCGGTCAAAACAATCAAAACCCAGAATCAAGCCAGCAATATAATTAAGGAAAGTAGTACCAGATACGAATCACATATAAGGAAAGAATAGGTAAAAATCTTTTCAGAGAGATATCAGTTTTAAAAGGAAAGCACAATTTTCGAACCCTAATTAAGCAAGTAAATAAGTTAATCAATTTAATTGATAGAACCAAAGTAAACATGCAAAATATTATAACCCATAGTCAAATAATGAAAAATCCTAAGGTGTAAAGATATAGAGATGAAACTCAACCGAAAAAGTAAAGGAAGAAATCCAGAGTTAACACTTAAACATTTTCAAATATTTTGCAGAAACTTAAAAAGATGAAACCCTAGAGCATAAAGACATAGAGATGAAACTCAAGTGAAACCAGTTGAAAAGGTAAAGGAAGAAAATCATAGTTAAACACTTAAACATTTTAAAATATTTTTTGCAGAAACTTCTTAAAAATTGAAACCCTAGCTTTTAGGGAAAAATGAAAATCGGTTGACAATAATAGGAAAATATAGCAGAATCTTAAAGGAAAAGCAACAAACAAACTCAAATCGCTTCAGATCTAAAGAGATCTGAACGAATTTAGCCAGAAACAGTAAAACCTAAGCAGAGGTTAGAAAAATCTGGTTTGAACCAGAGATTTGAAGCCATAAACACGAAGATATTAGTACTCACAGACATAGGAGTCAACACAGACTGATTCATCGAGAAAAAGAGGGAAACCAAGTCTGTTCGAATCCCTTTGATATTCCCTCAAGCAGCATGAAAATCGAAACACCAGTAGAGGTAGGAGGCCGGATAGGTCCTAGAATTGAAGAAATAAACCATGCATCGAAGGGGTTTTCACGACAGTGGGCTAGGGTTAGGAGGAGGGTGAGAGAGAGAAGAGAAGAGGTAAAGGGTTTCAAGGGTGGCGGATTTTGTAAAATGAGTAGGGTTTTGGGGTCGTTTGGTTAATTAAAAATGGAATGTTGGTTCTGGGCTGTTGATCTTTTGAGATCAACGGTCAGGATTAGATGTAGGCTGGGGCGGGTTATGGACAAGTAGGGTAATTGGGTTTGGGTATTGGGTTGGGATAATTGGGCTGGGTAGGCTATTGGGTTATTGGGTAGGTCCGAAAATTTAATTGAAGAGGGGCTATGTTTTAAATACCCACTTAATTTAATAAAATAATTTATAAAAATAGTTAATAAATAATGAAAAAAATGTTATTTATGCATGAAAATAATTTAAAATAATTACTTAGTATTATAAAAACATAAAAGGTCATTTTCGTGTAAAATAAAGTAATTATGCACACGTGGGCTATTATTGCAAAGTCATTGCAATTATAACTTACAAATGTAAATATAATTATGCATAAAATAATTAAAGTTTAATATAAATATAGATGATAAAAATTAAGCAATAAAATTATTATAAAATCATTTGTGATGCAATTAATAATTATTTGGACAATAAAATAATAGAATAAATTAATTAAAAATCCTTTTAAAATTACAGAAAATTATGAAAAAGTATTAATTGTTGCTCATGCATTGTTTTGAAGATTTATATGTATTAAAAAATAATATAGGGAAAATTTGGGTATCAACAACTGCCCCTCTTTACCCGGAAATGATGAAAGAGTTGCCGGGTAAAGACAAGATAGCCAATTTTGACTAGATAGAGCGATTTGAGAGATATAGGCCGCACTCCGATTTCCGAGCTGCCTACATGTCCCTGTTTTTACAGGAATCAGGCCGTGTGTAGTTCTTGATTCATCGGCGGAATAAACCGATGAAGTTGTCACAAGGACGGATACAAGATTTCGAATAAGTGAAACGGTTATGGTGAGTGGTCAGGTTTGAAATAGTATGAAGGAAGTGGAGCGGGATTGCCCCTGCTAGGATAATGGTTACTCCTTGGGTTACCTGCAAATCAGAAGATGTACTGCAAGCATATACGTATAAATTTGCGTAAATTTAGACATGATGCAAATTCCCTTCAGACCATGAAAATTGGCTTTTGACTTTTGAGGATGACGTCCTTAGACCATGATGTCCCGGGCCATGAATTGTGCGGTAAAGGATTCGCAGGCCATGAAATAATGTTCTCGGGCCATGAGAATGGTGCCTCCGAACCATGATGCCTTTGAATAATGATGTGTAAGTTTGAGAAATCTTCAGGCCATGGCATGTTGTCTTCTGGATATGAGGATGGTGCCTTCAGACTAGATGCCTTCAGATAAGTTGGCTATACTTCAGCCCATGAGGTGCAAAGACATGATGCTAAAAGCAACAGGACAAGTCTTAGTCTTGTATGAAGTTGAGGGCAGAGCTTAGCCCGAGAGAAGAGAATAACATAAGAGAGACAGTGCTTAGTCTCGTGCGGGGTTCGGGATAGTGATTAGTCCTATGCAAAGGGTTGGACGCGCTTAGCCTTATGCAAATAGGGAGGCAGGGCTTAGCCTCATGCAAGTTTTTGGGACAGTGTTTAGTCCCATGCAAGGAAAAGTCAATGCTTAGCCTTATGCAGATAGAGAGGTAGGGCTTAGCCTCATGCAACTTTTTGGGACAGTGTTTAGTCCCATGCAAGGAAAAGTCAATGCTTAGCCTTATGCAGATAGAGAGGTAGGGCTTAGCCTCATGCGGGTGTGGAGACAGAGCTTAGTCTCATGCAAAATTCGGGGCAGTGCTTATTCCCATGCAAAGAGAAGGCAATGCTTATCCTTATGCAAATAGAGAGGTAGGGCTTAGCCTCGTGCAAGATTGAGACAAGGCTTAGTCTCATGCAAAGAGAAGGAAATGCTTAGCCTTATGCAAGTGAGAGACAGGGCTTAGCCTCATGCAAGGTGGAGACATCATATGAAGAAGCATAAAATGGTTTAGACATAGTGTCTTTTGGCTGCATCTGAATTGATAGGCTTTGGCCAGATTTCTCCGTCCATCTCTGCGAGTATGAGTACTCCTATGTTAATACCCTGTGAACCATGTAAGAACCTTGCCAGTTGGGTGAGAATTTTCCTTTGGCTTCATCTTGATGTGGAAAGATCT
Source organism: Nicotiana knightiana (assembly GCA_005239525.1). Classification (NCBI taxonomy): domain Eukaryota; kingdom Viridiplantae; phylum Streptophyta; class Magnoliopsida; order Solanales; family Solanaceae; genus Nicotiana; species Nicotiana knightiana. Next base: position 38,436 of record ML426298.1, on the reverse strand, counting down.
TTTTCAGCACCAGCTGTCCCGGTGTGAACTGTCTCGGATTTACCCTTTTGTTGAAGGCTCTGGACATTCTGTTTTGATAAAGTTGGCCATGACATACCGCATTCATCCTCTTTCTGTCTATGAGGGCTAGTTTCTCATAGCGGCTTCTTATCCATTATGCATCGCTGAGTTTGGCTTCTTGTATGATCCCCAAAGAAGGAATTTCCACTTCGACAGGAATGACAGCTTCAGTACCATCTGCCTCGGTTGATGTGTAGACTGTGGTACAGTATCCCAGTAAGGCGAATGGTAGCTTCTCGTGCCATTGTTTGTGATTCTCTACCATTTTCCTTAGTATTTTCTTGATGTTTTTGTTGACAGCTTCCACGACTCCGTTCATTTGAGGCATGTATGATGTAGAATTCTTGTGTTTGATTTTGAAAGTTTCACACATGGCCTTCATTAGGTCACTGTTGAGATTGGCAGCATTGTCGGTGATGATGGACTATGGAACTCCAAATCAACAAATGATTCGGTTGCGGACAAAATCCGCAACGACCATCTTGGTCACAGCTTTGTAAGATGCAACTTCAACCCATTTAGTGAAGTAGCCGATGGACACCAGAATAAACCGGTGCCCGTTTGAGGCGGTGGGCTCGATCGGACTGATGACGTCTATCTCCCAAACAGCAAAGGGCCAAGGTTAGCTCGTTGCATTAAGCTCATTTGGCGGCACTTTTATCATGTCTGCATATATCTGACATTGGTAGAATTTCTAAACATACCGGATGCAATCTATCTCCATGGTCATCCAAAAGTAACCGGCCCTGAGTATCCTCTTGGCCAAGACAAAGTCATTCATGTGTGGACCGCAGGTTCCGACATGTATCTCCTCGAGCAATTTAGAAGCCTCGTTTGCGTCAACACACCTTAACAGTCCCAGATCGGGAGTTCTCCTGTAAGGGTTCCTCCTCTTTGGAAGAAGTGATTGGACAATCTCCGAAGGGTGCATTTCTGAGTATGGTTGGTATGCTATGGGTATTCTCCTTTTTCAAATATTCGTTGATGCCGTGGAACCAGGAATTTCCATCCTTTTATTCTTCAACATGAGTACAATATGCCGGCTGATTATGGATCCTTACTGGAATGGGCGATGAAGATCTTGTCTGGATGTTGTATCATTGATGACAAAGTATCCAATGCGTCAGCAAACTTGTTCTGAATCCTAGGGACATGCCGAAACTCTATTTTTGTGAACCTCTTCTTCATTTCTTGCACATGATGCAGATATGGAAATATCTTGGAATTATTGGTAGCCCATTCTCCTTGTACTTGGTGCACCAACATATCTGAATCGCCGATCACTAGCAGTTCCTGAATGTTCATATCAACAACTATGTTGAGCCCTCATATGCAAGCTTCATATTCGCCATGTTGTTAGTGCAGGGGAATCTGAGTTTTGCAGACACCGGATAATGTTGACTAGTTTCTGAAACCAAGACGGCTCCAATGCTAAATCCTTTGAAGTTTGCCGCCCCGTCGAAGAACATTCTCCAACCATCGTAGGCTTCAACAATGTCTTATCCTACGAATGATACCTCTTCATCAGGAAAATATGTTTTCAGGGGTTCTTATTCTCCTCCCACAGTATTTTCAGCAAGATGGTCTGCCAATGCTTGTCCATTGACTACTTTCTGAGTTACATAGATGGCATCGAACTCACTCAGCAACATTTTCCATTTGGCCAGCTTCTCGGTGGGCATAGGCTTCTGAAAGATGTATTTCAAGGGATCCATCCTCGATATGAGGTACGTCGTATAAGCACAAAATTAATGTCTTAGTTTCTGAGCTATCCGGGTTAATGCGCAGCAAGTGCGTTCCAGACTTTCCCATCCTTCTTCGGAACAAGCACAATGTTGGCTAACCAGGTTGGATATTCAACTACCCTGAGGACCTTGGCTTTGATCTACTTAGTAACTTCCTCCTTGATTTTCAGTCTCATGTCCGACTTGAATTTCCTGAGTTTCTGCTTACTGGCGTACACATTGGGTTTGTGGGAAATTGTGGGCCACAATATATGTGCTTAACCCGATCATATTGTCGTATGACCATGAATGTCCTCATATTCTTTCAAGAACCGAGTGTATCCTTCTTTCTCTGACGGTGACAAATGGATGCTTATACGGGTTTCCTTGACGGTTTCAGAATCTCACATTGGGTTTGGACTTGGGCTTGTTCTCAAAATCCTCTACCTTTCTGACAATCTCTTCAGGTATTACATCTTCCTCTTCTGAATCACTGTCCTTTTGTGGCGTTGTCTCATTACATGTCACAGTTGTCGGTTCATCAAGATAGAAATAGTAATGCGGTAGGGATAAAAACATGAGAGAAAAGCAGTAATAATAAAACATCGAGCTATTTAAAGCGTTAAAAAAATAATTTTCAATATCTCAAATAACATTTTGGGAAAATATTAAAAATATTATTTAAAACAAAATGCAAAAAGTGGAAATCATTTTCAGAAAAAGTAAACAATGCTATTCAGCCTTGCTACCCCGGGACTCGTCGGACCCTTGATGGTCTAACCGTCCAGTTCTTCAGGAATGCTCCTCTCTCCACAGCTTGGATGGTAGGGCCTCCCTCATTCCCCTCCTCGATGATCACACAACAGTCTATGTCATCATCTTCCAAGAACAAATTCCTTAATGCTGTCAATGCTTCTTCTTCCTCTGAACCCTATATGACAACGACCTGATGGAAAGTCTGACTTAACTGCGGTACGGGCTGTTCAATGGGGTAGTATGGAGCATTCCACGGTGGTGACCAATCATTGTATTCCTTCCAGGTGTATTGATACCCTAGCCAAAAGGTGGTATCATGGCGCTTCAGCTGTATTGGCTTGGAGATATCCTGAAGGTTTTTACCAAGCCCTCTGCCAGGTTCGTACCCTTGCCATGCCAATATGCTCTCTATTTTTCTACTCCAACACTTATCATTTTTGATTGCATTAACACGCTCGATGCGGTGGTAAGTTTCTCCACCTAACCTCCTTCTATTTTCAACCACCGGGATAGTCTAATTGGTGTAAATGGGGTTACTCCCATCTCCATGGATGATTACCTCTTGATGATTCCAGTCGAATTTCACGGCCTGGTGAAAAGTAGATGCTACAGCCCCAACGACATATATCCAAGGTCGTCCCAACAGCAAATTGTAGGAGGCGGATATGTCCAGCACATGAAACTCAACATCAAACTAGGTGGGACCCATCTGCGGGCAAATATTAGTTTCTCCAACTGTAGCCCTTTGAGACCCGTCGAACGCTTTCACATTCATAGTCCATGTTCGTATATCATGTAAACCCTTGCCCAACCTCTTCAGAGTTGTCAACGGGCAAATGTTGAGGCTAGATCCTCCATCTATCAAAACTCTGGCGATACACTTATCTTCGCAGTGCACAGTGATGTGCAGTTCCCTATTTTGACTTAACCCTTCAGTTGGTAGATTTTCCTCATAGAAAGTGATTTTGTGGCTTTCTAGCACTTTCCCTACCATATTGGCCATTTCTCCGCTAGTGATGTTGTTGGGCACATATGCTTCATTCAATACCTTCATCAGAGCATTCATATGTGCCTCAGAATTTTGCAGCAACGACAGGATAGATATTTGGGCGGGGGTCTTGTTCATATGATCTACGTCAGAGTACTCCCTTACCTGTACCTTCCTCCAGAGGTCATCTGGATCAGTCTCAATAACGGGCGATTTACTGGAAGCTTGCTTAGTGGCTTCTCCCAAATGTTCAGGTGTATAAACTCTTCCTGTTCTAGTCATTCATTGTGCACCACCAGATTCTTCCATCTTTGACCTTCCCTTTCTTCTAGCCTCGACCACATAATCCCAAGGTACATCATTGGAACTGAAGGGTGGTGTGGTTGCCACCGTCACAGTGAAAGGTGTGGCCACCTCCACCTTAAATGGAGCGGGTATGCTGCAGGTGGGGTCACTTCTACCTCAAAAGGAGCTGATGCGGCTATCTACTCTTCAACTAGCAGTTGTACTTGTACCAATGGGATTGAGCGTGACTGCAGGCTTCTTAGGATCATCACCTTCACGAATAAGCCCGATTGACCCCTCGGGATCCCACTCTTCATCAGTTTCTATTACTTGACCCCTTCGCCCCTATGATCTGGGAGGGGATTGTTGCGTACATTAGGTGCAGTTTTCTTTGCCTGTATGACCTTATTATGGATCAGTGTTTGGATCTTGTCTTTCAAGGTGCGGCACTTGTCAACAGTGTGTCCCTTCATACCGGAATGGTACACACATGTCTTATTTGGATTGACCCATTGAGATGAATTCTCCATTGCCAAAGCGGGAATATGGGTGACATAACTAGCAGCTTTCAATCTTTCGTACAACTGGTCGATGGGTTCGGCAATGGCGGTGTACTGTCTGAGTGGTTTGCGGTCAAAATTAGGCCTGGGTATTTGGTAGTTTGGATGAGTTGGAGGTGACTGATAATATGATGGTTGGGAATTATAGGTATGGTAGGCGGTAGCAGGTTGGAAATATCTGGGAGGTGATGGTTGGTATGTGGGTGGAGGTATTTGGTATACAAATGGAGTTTTTGGGCCTTGGGCAACCATTACTGTCCCCACTTCTTTCTTCCTTGATATTCCACCTGATTGTAGTGCTTTATTCGTGGCCTGCAGTGCCTCGAAATTTGTCACCATTCCACTTTTAGTACCCTCCTCGATCCTTTCTCCGAGCTTGATGATATTGGAGAACTTATGATTCTATATTACCATTAACCTTTCATAACATGGCGGATCCTGAGCCCTGACAAAGAACTTGTTCATCTGTTCCTCATCTAATGTCGGCCTGACCTTTGCTGCTTATAACCTCCACCGAGTAGCATACCCACGGAATGTCTCATTTGGTTTCTTCTTGAGGTTCTGGATGTAGAAAAAATCAGGTGCATTCTCCGTGTTGAATCTGAATCTATCCATGAAATGTGACGCCATGCTCACCCAATTAGCCCATTTATTGGGATTCTGGCTTATGTATCGGGATAGGGCATCTCCAGTGAGGTTTCTCATGAATAGCTTCATGCGAATCCTTTCGTCCTTTACAACCCCTACGAGCTTGTCACAGTAAGTTCTCAAGTGAACCCTTACATCACCCGTTCCATCAAACATTTCGAACTTGGGAGGTTTATAACCCTCTGGTAGTTCCACATCTGGCTGAATGCACAAATCCTCGTAATTTAGACCTTCGATTCCTTTGCCTCCTTCAACACCCTGAACTCAGCTTGTAAGTTTCTTGAGCTCCTCTACCATGTTCTTAATGAGCATGTCCTTCTCGGCGGATTCTGGTGTATATGAGATTGGTTGAGTGGAGTGGGGTAAGGTTTCCACGTATATGGGGTTATTTTGGTGAAGGCCAGGAATTTGGGTATAGTGTTGATCATTGGTTGAATTTTGGGGATCAGGGATAGCTTGTGGGGTATTCTGAGGAGTGTGGTAAGTGGTTTGCGGATATTGAGTCAGGAGATGCTGATGTTGAAGAGGTGTAGGTATGGGTAAAGGATTTAGAGGAGAGGTTGTATATTGATGGGGTACGGGAGGATTCTATGGGCGTTGGTCGGGTGCATTCTGGGGAGGTTCCAATTTTTGGGTATTTGGATGGTTGATATCCAGGACATTTAGTGTGAGGGAGAGGTTCGCCAAGTTACAGACCTTCTCAAGCTCACCTTGTAGTTCAAGTATTATCTTTTCAAGCCGCAAAACCAAGATGTTTGCTGCTGGAGTACTCCGATCATCAGAAGTTGTCGCCACTTATATTATCCATCTTAGCTTTCCTTTGCCTTTGGATGCACTTGGAGGAGGAGGAGGTGGAGGGCCTCTGGATCTGGTGTGATATGCTGATGGTGCCAGTACGTGTGAACCAACCTTGGGGAATGAGAATAATCAAAACGGAAAGAAAAGCAAAAGGTAACCAAGTCAGTAAGGGTTTCAAAAAGAGTATTTTCCATATTTAAACACATAGTGCGAGAATGTAAATTCGCGTCCTAATTTGGGAGCCTCGTTGTGCCCGAGGTAGGCCTAGAGACAAATTGATTTGGAGAACTTCAGTGCCAATAATTTCCCCATTTCATCAATGTAAAAATAGATGAATCTAAAACGACACTAAAAAGATAAGTCACTAATGGCACTTGGCCTAAAAGGACCTTCTCCAGGCCTGGCTCCCTTGACTCCATCGATCAGGTTCCCTAGGTCGCGCATGTCCAGCAGGAGGTATGCCCTTGCTAGATGTCCTCCTTCGATACCTTCAGCATTCTGGCAGTCTATGACTTTTTTCCTCATCTTCCCTTCCAATTCCATCAGACCCTGCTCCAGATATTCTAACCTTTCATTCGATCTGGTAGTCGTTTCCTTCCATCCATTGACTAGTTCCATATCAGTCTTGCATTGTTCCATATGCTCGGCCTCGGACTCGCGAACCTTTTTGCACAGTCTGTTATACTTCACCTGTACTTTAGCAGCTTCATCTATGACTCTGTTTCCTCGACGGACCCCTGGCTCGACTATTCATGCTATGCAGTCCTCCAACCATTATGGGTAAAAGTACACATGCCCTGCGTGATATCGATCTGGCTCGATGGTGTCCCTGTCCACAATAACGTTTAGGTGCCACATATGATGAGCTTCACATATGTATGGGAGGTCGTCATTCTGAAAATCTGCCTTATAATGACTCATTTTAACGATCCACAGTATGACTTACTTCCTGCCTACTTGTCTCATAACCCTGATGGGAATATAAGGGTATATGCCCCTTAACCGATCAACACCAAGTGCAGAACGTCCCTAGACCTGATAATGAAATCATCAGTAGGGAACCATTCGAATATCCATTGAACCTGATCCTTAGTCAAATTGTCGAAAAACTGCACCCATTCTGTAGCACTCTCTGGTTGAGCAAATCTGTATGGGATATAGGTCATTCTCTTAGGGTTATGGAAAGCCATATGATCATTCCACGGCCTTTGCGGAAACTCTTGACGGTATTGACCTCTCTGGAGATGCTCTAACAACCAAACCTGTAGCAGCAGATTACAACCCTCAAAGTGTTTGAATCCCTTCTAGCAGCGGTCCAAGGCCCGATATATGTCTGCTATGATCATAGGGACAATGGTATATGTTTGTCCCTCGATCCCCTCCATTAGGGTTTTTGTTACCATGGCCAGTCTAGTGTGAATTTTGTCCCCTTTCATCGGAAACACTATCATACTCAGGAAGCAAACGATGAACACAAAAAACCTGCAGTGAATACTACCCAAAGAAGTGATAGAGAATTCATCATGATAGATACGATAGGATTTGCTATGACCATATCGTTCATAGAGATAGTAAAAGGGTATGTAGGATTTCTTCCGGCACTCCAAATCGTTGTTCTTTTTCATACCCATCATTTTCAGAACGCCCTAGCGGTACAGTTTTCTGGCACCAATAAACCGGGCTGTCCCAAAGCAGTCCAACGAATCCCCCTATTTCTTCCAAGAGAGGGGTGATTTCTATGTTTCCAAAGCAAAACACGAATCTTCCACTGTCCCGGAACGTTGTGGCGGCTTCAATCAACACATTAGTCGGTTGGATGTCCAATAAAGAATTCAAAGTTCCCAGGACCTTTTTCACATGCTTTTTGTCACTTGATGAAAGATCTTCCCACCAACCTATCAAAAATGGTGGTATGTTACGGACCATGCCGAACCTGGGGACTTCGTGCCTCATTTTCTGCAAAACAAATAAGGTTAGACCCTTTTCCCCTCCAGATTCGACTATTTATAGATCAATGATTAGCATATTGGCACTTATTTCTCTAAACTAATGCACAAATCGTGGTTGCTCCGTTGGGATTATGGAAACCCCGATGGACTTTTGGACAAGGCTTTTCTTAAAGGGTAATTATGTGGAAAATATATTAACCCTGCTAGGTTTGACCATGATGCATGTACAATTAATCAGAGTAAGATTTCTATAGAGATCTAGATTGGTACCCTCAAGTGGGCAGCTCGAGGGGGAAAGGCACGGAACCATCGACTGCACCGCTGATCGACTAGTTTTACCGCAAATAAGCCTTTCCGAATTTAAAGGGGTGATATGTAGGAAGAGTGAAAATACTCATCAAGTGTAGCTAAGGTATTGATTACGCACGAGTGGAATATGAGATTTATGCAACAGTAAATAGCACGTTGTCACGTATTTGCACATTTTAAAAATGATAAATGCGGTATTTAAAAATTGAAAAGGCATTTAAGAAAGAAAACAAAGAGACAAGTCAGTTTCCGTAGTAAAGAGAAATCATAAATGCTTGAAAATAATCAATTAAATTCACATAAAGTGGGAAAGGGAAACGGTGCGCATGTATCAACAGAATAAAGCATGCTTAAAGACTAATTCACAAAAAATAAGTTCGTTATGGTGAGAGACTAATTATCCCCAGCAGAGTCACCATGTTGTCGCGCCCCCTTTCTTCCTCGTGGAAATTGGGGTTTCGACAATTAATGAGACAACTTCCTTCTCTTTTGGGATGGGATATGAGATTGGAAGAGTCGCCACCTAACGGGTTATGGTACGTTAGGGCACCTAAAACAAATAACTCATAAAACTAGTTTGCATTACCAGAGATCGGATAAGGGCTCGAAATTACCTTGAGGGAAAGGTGTTAGGCACCCCTCGAGGTCCACAACGGTGGGTCCTGGCCGAACTTAATTAAGCGAATTAGTCATTAAAGGAAAAAGGAGCAATTTAGACAACATTATTTTAAAGCAAGAATTAAAGGGGTCCTAAGTTTCTTAGCCTATAGGATCATTTCCATGCAATACTTGGTAAGTTTCCCCAAGTTGGGTGCTACAGATAGTATTAGCCCACAGATCATCATCTCCTTTACTACCCAATTAACTATCTTTCAGTTATTACCTAAGTGTTCTATTAGCTTCTAACTCGTTCCTTAAACGTGCACTACACGTCCCTTACCTATGGTCCTGGAGGTGTTTAGGACCTCTATTTAAGGTAGTTCTAGACTGACCGATGATGCTTAAAAATGAGAAATCTAAGCGACTAACAGAAATTCAGATAGGACTGTCACATAAGAGCAAATAGGGTCTCATGTTAACCTCCACAAGTAAACAGCAAATGCACGCAATTCAGACAACTTTTATTAGTTTAATACCCTATAGGCAGGATACCTAGATGAGCATAAACATAATATAAGACAGCAGTTTATTAAAACGAGTAATGGGATCTACTGGCTTGCCTACTGATTTTGGTTAAAACTCTGAATCTGGGCAGACTTCAAGCAGTACTAAATCACAGTTCTTTTTTTTAGCCCCATAATTCTTAATAATCCTACAGGCTTGCCTAAGTGATAACCAGAACAGAATCATATAGGCATGGTGTCTAAACTGTTAATTATAGACCTATAACAACGAGTTACCGATTTTAACAGATAGGTTTTTATCCTTTAGACCTTATAGACATGCTTTCTAATTTGCAGAATTAGTTAACTCCTATAGACATGATTTCTAGGTGTTAGAACTGATTTCACCCTATAGGCATGATATCTATTAGTTTAAATCATATAGACATGATTTCTAGGTTTTGAAACTCATTTTTTTTATCTTCTATAGGCATGGTATCTAAATTGAAACTGATTTTATCTCCTATAGGCATGATATCTAAGTCGTATGTGGGCAGAATTTTAAGCAACTTGCCAGTAAAGTTATTATTCAAAAAGATAGAATCATATAGACATGGTCACCAATGCATGTATGTTATAAAATATACACGTATCCTAAAGACAGGGTTTCTAATGCAAGTGTTCTATAAATAGGACTTCTAGTTATATGAGTAAAATACATAACAAAGCAATTAGAAAATCCTATAGGCAAGATATCTAAACAAGCAGTAGCATTCACATGACTCAACTAACATAATAAACATATAGACAAGATTTCTACCCAAAGCTTGAACAAAGATAGATAGAAACCCCTCCCCGACTTTTACTAATAACCCCCAATTTGTTATTACAGATATTATTACAGCCCAATATGAATAAATTACATAGCAGAATTCATTACACTATAGGGAGCCTTAGCAGGCCCAATGAACCTGGGAACTAAGTCTTCCAACCATAACCACTTTGAAGCACAACATAGGGATTCATAACACATTAGAACCAGGTTTCAAGTGTGTCAAAGTTCCCAAGGGCCTCAGGAGACCCAGGGCAATGCTCACACCAGAACCACATTCAAAAGATAGTTCAAGAGATTGGAAAACTAGTCCCTAGTGTGTCAGAGTTCAAAGGGGTCTCAAGTAGACCCTAGGTAGTACTCACACTGGAGTGGTTGGGAACCTAAATGACTAGGAGTAGTTTATTTTTAAAAAAAATCAGTACATAAAAGGGATAAGGAGCAGGTTTTAAAACAGTTGGATTTCAGAAGAAACAAGATTCAGAACATAGAGTTGCAGGCAGAACTGAACCAAGAAGACAAACACAATTCATGCTCAAACACATAGCTCAAATAAATTGAAGTCTAGTAAAGTTAAATATTTATACTAGTACTTATCACGGAAGTAGTTAGGCAAAATAATTGAGTTGGCAGATACATGAAATAAACAGACAGGACAGGGAAATTAAGCAACAAATTGACTGATTACATGTTCATAGTGTGCAAAGTTCAGAATAGGTATAGAATTAACAAACAGTGCATGAAACAAATTGAACCTTAGACTAACCTATCAGAGGATTCATTATTCGAAATATCTTAGTCCTAAGTTAACAGTGTTACTAAATGAGATCGTATAATCATGTGAAAGACAAAATTGATACAGGCTAGTCAAGCAAAGTGTAAAGAATGAAATTTCAAAGGTTAGGGCATACCAGTTGGGGGAGAAACTAAAAAGGAAGATGAAAGCAATAGGAATCCAAGAGACTAGCCTTGGCTTTCAGTCGGCTAGACAATACAGCAAATCAGAGTGATAGAAAGAACTCAAGTGTATGTAAGTGTAGGTTTGTAAGAGTGAGCTTAGTCTCATCGTGTCTTTTTGAAAATTAGAACAATGAAAGGTTATATAGAACATAGTAGAGTAAACCAAATAAGGTAGGCAAATCAATCGGCACGCAAATAAGGTATGCAAAAATCAATCAATCAATCAATTAGGGCTAACGGGAAAAAATTGACAGTAAGTGTAACTCAAATTAAGGAGAGTCTTTCACGGAGTAAATCAGTAGACAAGATTGAGGCTAAATTATCACGACCCAAATCCTAACCCAGGTCGCGATGGCGCCCAACGCCATTGTCAGGCAAGCCAACCTTTATCCACTGGTGAGTTTCATATATTTTTCCAAAACATTTCCCATCATTTAATTAGAGTAAATTTATGACATTCGGTAATAACATATATCTTAGGAAACTTTAAGATGAACAACCAAAAATGGTCATAATTTATTAAATACATCCCAAAAGAATGGTCTACTAATGTATGTGCCAGGAACTAGTGCCACAAGTCTACATGCATCTAGTAGAGTAATACTGAAAGGAATAAAAGTCTGTCCTACTGTCTAAGAAAAATATAGACAGAATTAGCAAAAGAAAAGCTCCAAAACGCTGCTGGAAGTCGCCAAGAGAAGCAGCTCACCGGGAAGCCTCGACCAGGTATAAATCAGGAACAAGCTCCGGACTGGTACCCAGATGCACCTTTCTCAGAACCTTTACAATTAAGTACAGAGCGTAGCATGAGTACATAAACAATATGTACCCAATAAGTATCCTGCCTAATCTCGAAGAAGTAGTGAGGAGAGGTCGATGTGACACTTACTAGGGTCAAAATAATATGTTTTAAAAGTAAGGCTAAGCAGGGATGGCAATCATGAATAATAATGAAGACAAGAACATCAAATATCCTTTACAAATACCTTTATGTGTCAAGTTCTCTAGCATACAAATTACCTAATTTTCATTTCTTCATGGTATTTAACAGATACATAATCACAGAACACCCAACATCTAACAAACACATAACATGCCGCGAGCATATGACTGACACAACGCGAAAATAAATGTGCACTACAGAAGGGTCGAACGACTCGAACCATAGATGCATATATTACACTGCTCACGAATCGAACATGCGACGCGGTTGACATAACAGTAGGGATACCCCGCTCTCGAATCATACATACGACGTGGGTTCCCGTATATATACAAATAATTAATAGGAAATCAAGAAATTCAGTAGAGAATATACTTACGGAGGAGGTTTCAATAATATAAATTTCAGAATGTAACCTCCTAGATGCTCACTTAACAATTCAAGGATATTAGGAAACCTAAATTAACATTTAAGAATATAGTTACGGCACATAAAGCATGCTTGTGAATCCTAAACCCCCGACATAACATAATAGTAGCTATGCACGGAATCTCGTCACTTCACGCGTGCGTAGTCCCCACAAATAATGACATGCAATTATTTATATTCACCTATGGGGACAATTCCCTCTTACAAGGTTAGAAAGGAGACTTACCTCGTGTCAAGCCTACTTTCCGAGTCAAGAACGCGCCCGGAACTCCAAATTTATCGTCCAAGAACTAGAAGCTAGCCAAACATCACATTAACAAGTCAATCTATGCTCAAAGTCCCTAATTCTCCTACTTAAATGGTCATTTCAACCCAAATTGGAAAATCCTAAAATACAGCCCTGAGCCCACAAGCTCGGATTCTGAAAATTTTCAGAGGAAATACTTACCCATAGCCTAAGGATCAATAATATATAGTTTTTCTTATGATTTCATAATCAATTTCTTGGTAAATTCTCATTTTTATCAAAACCCTAGGTTTTAATCGAATCCCATGATTTCTACTAATTTAATGTGTTAATCTACCCAAGAATTGAAGTATTAAACTCACTTCATGGTAGGAATTACTTACCTTAGAATTTCTAGGTCGAATCCCTCCTTCACCAGCTCTCCAAATCGTACAAAATGATGAAAAGTGGTTCAAAAATGGCTAAGTCTCGCATTTAAGACGACCTCACTGCCTACAGGTTTTTCGCACCTGTGGGTCGAGGACCGCATCTGCGAGGGGAATCTCGCATCTGCGGAAGAGAGGGAGGGGGTCACTGGTCGCATCTGCGGAGTGGAGACTGCACCTGCGGCTTCACTTCTGCGGAAAGTGATCCGCACCTGCAAAAACTGGGCAACATCTCCTGGAGTCGCACCTGTGAGGCTGGGACCGCAGAAGCGATCTCGCACCTGCAGCTATACCTCCGCAGGTGCGGTCGCACCAGATCTGGTGCACTAGCAGCCCTTTAAAGCTGGTTTTTGCCTCGCGTGATGCGCGAATGGCATTTGGGCCCACCCGAGACCCCGTCCAAATATACCAACAAGTCCTAAATTATAATACGGACTCTCTCGAGCCTTCAGAACATCCGAAACAACGCTAAATCTAAAAATCATACCCCAAAACCTATTGGATCAAACTTAAGAACTTTGAGTTCTTGAATTCACTTTCAACACGCCAAAACATACCTATACTACTCGGAATGACACCAAATTTTGCAAGCAAGTCATAAATGACATAACGGAACTATTCCCAATCTCGGAATTCTATTTGGACCTCGATAACACAAAAACACGTTCCAAACCTCAATTTGAACTTAAGGAAATTCTTATTCCACTATTTGACGCCGAAACGCTCCCGGTTCATCCAAAACCTGTTCCGAACACACGCCCAAGTCCGAAATCATCATACGAACCTACCGGAACCTCTTTGAATCTCGATTCCGAGGTCGTTTACCAAAAATATTGACCGAAGTCAAACTTGGCCTTTAAGGCCAACCTTAAGGAACTAAGTGTTCCTATACTACTCCAAACTCCTCCAAACCTCAAACCACCCGTCCCCGCAAGTCATAAATCAGTATAAGCAACTACAGGAAGTCTCATTAAGGGGCACAGGGTGCTAGAACACAAAACGACTGGTCAGGTCATTGCATTCTCCACCTCTTAAACAAGTGTTCATCCTCGAACGGGTCTAGAATCATACGTGGAGTGTTGAATAAGTCTGGATATCTGCTTCGCATGTCCTCCACGGACTCCCAAGTCGCCTCCTCGACTGGTTGGCCCCTTCATTGGACCTTTACGGCCGAAACCCTCTTGGACCTCAACTGGCGATCCTTCTTGTCAATGATAACAACTGGCTCCTCCTCTTAAACCAACCTCTCATCTAGCTGAATGGTGCTGAAATCAACCACGTGAGTGATGTCGGCGTGGTATCTCCGAAGCATGGACACATGAAAGACCGGATGAACCCCTGATAAATTGGGAGGTAAAGCAAGCTCATAAGCAACCTCCCCAACTCGTCTCAACACCTCAGCTTGCCCTTCTTCCCGAACCTCATAATACTCTTCATCGGCGAGACCTTCAACATAACCTTCTCGCCCTCCATAAATGATATATCACGCACCTTCTGATCCGCGTAAATCTTCTGTCTGGACTGTGCTGTGCGAAGTCTCTCCTGAATCAACTTCACCTTCTCCAAAGCATCCTTCACCAGATCGGTTCCATATAGCTTAGCCTCACCAGGCTAAAACCACCCGATGGGAGAACAACATCGCCGACCATACAAAGCCTCAAATGGATCCATGTCAATGTTGGACTGATAACTATTATTATAAGAAAACTCGGCCAAGGGCAAGAACTGGTCCCACTGCCCTCCGAAGTCAATCACACATGCTCTGAGCATATCCTCCAATATTTGAACTGTCCACTCCGACTGCCCGTCGGTCTGAGGGTGGAATGCTGTGCTGAGCTCTACCCGTGTGCCTAACTCACTCTGTACTGCTCTGCAGAAGTGTGAGGTGAACTGAGGACCTCGATATGATATAATGGACACAGGCACACCGTGCAACTGAACTATCTCCGGAATGTAGATCTGGCCCAACCTCTCTGAAGTATAAGTATTAGCTACTGGAATGAAATGTGCCGACTTGGTTAACCTGTCCACAATAACCCAAACCGCATTGACCTTCCGTAACGTCTGAGGCAATCCAACCACAAAGTCCATAGTGATGCGCTCCCATTTCCACTCCGGTATAGGTATCTTCTGAAGTAGGCCTCCTGGCCTCTGGTGCTCATACTTAAGTTGCTGGCAATTTAAACATCTAGACACATACTCCACTATGTCTTTCTTCATCCGCCTCCACCAGAAATGTTGTCTCAAGTCATGATACATCTTCGTAGCACCAGGATGAATAGAACATCGTGAACTATGAGCCTCTTCTAGAATCCTCTCCCTCAAGCCATCAACATTGGGGACACATAAGCGACCCTGAAGTCTCAGAACACCATCCTCGCCAATAAAAACCTCCTTGGCACCACCCTGTACCACTGTCTCCCGGAGATCCACCAAGTGCGGATCATCATACTGCCGAGTCTTGATCTCCCCCAATAATGAAAACTGAGCCACCACATGTGCGAGAACTCGGCTGGGCTCTGAAAGGTCCAACCTCACCAGGCGATTAGCCAAGGACTGAATGTCCAAAGCTATAGGTCTCTCCTCTGCTGAAATAAAAGCCAAACTACCCATACTCTCCGCCTTCTTGCATAAGTCATCTGCAACCACGTTCGCCTTTCCCGGATGATAAAGAATGGTGATGTCATAATCCTTCAGCAACTCAAGCCACCTACGCTGCCTCAAATTAAGATCCCTCTTCTTGAACAAGTGCTGCAAGCTGCGGTGGTGCGTATAAACCTCACAAGGCACCCCATACAAGTAGTGTCTCCAAATCTTAAGAGCATGAACAATCGTCGCCAACTCCAAGTCGTGCACATGGTAATTTTTCTCATGAACCTTCAGCTGATGTGAAGCATATGCAATAACTCGCCCCTCCTGCAGCAACACACATCCCAAACCAACGCGTGAAGCGTCGTAATAAACTGTATACATCCCTGAACCGGAAGGCAATACTAGAACTGGTGCTGAGGTTAATGCTTTCTTGAGCTTCTGAAAGCTCGCGTCACACTCGTCGGACCATCGAAATGGGGCATTCTTCCGGGTCAATCAAGTCAGAGGAGCTGCAATGGATGAAAAACCCTCCACAAATCGACGATAATAACCTACCAGACCCAAGAAGCTCCTGATCTCTGTAGCTGAAGTAGGGCGTGGCCAACTCTGAACTGCCTCAATCTTCTTAGGATCCACCTTGATACCCTCTACGGATACCACATGTCCCAATAATGCCATAGAATCCAACCAAAACTCACACTTGGAGAACTTAGCGTACAACTTTTGTTCTCGCAAGGTCTAGAGCACAACTCTCAAATGCTGCTCGTGCTCTCCCAGGCTACGTGAGTAAATCAAAATGTCAGCAATGAAGACGATGACAAAAGAATGAATATAAGGCCTGAATAACCTGTTCACCAAATCCATAAATATCGCCGGAGCATTAGTGAGGCCAAAGGACATTACTAGGAACTCATAATGACCATATCTCGTACGAAAGGCAGTCTCCGGGACATCCGAGTCCCGAATCTTCAACTGATGGTACCCCGATCTCAGGTCAATCTTAGAGAACACCCGAGCACCCTGCAACTGGTCAAACAAATTATCGATACGCGGCAACAGGTACTTGTTCTTGATGGTAACCTTGTTCAACTGGCGGTAGTCAATACACATCTGCATAGTCCCATCCGTCTTCTTCACAAATAACACTGCAGCACCCCACGGCGATACGCTCAGTCTGATAAACCCCTTAGCCAATAACTCCTCAAGTTGTTCTTTCAATTCCTTAAATTTCTTCGGAGCCATACGATATGGGGGAATAGAGATAAGCTGGGTGCCTGGAGCTAAGTCAATCCAGAAATCAATGTCACGATCTGTTGGCATGGCTGGAACGTCTGAAGGGAATACATCAGCGAACTCTCTAACTACCGGTACTGAATTAATCGTCGGAGACTCGGCGGTGGTGTCCCGCACATAAGAAATATAAGCCAAACAACCCTTCTCGACCATACGTCGAGCCTTCAGGAAAGAAATAAACCGACTAGCTGCGCTAACTAAGGAACCTCTTTACTCCAATCACGGCAAATCGGGCATGGCCAAAATAACAGTCTTGGAATGGCAATCTAGAATGGCATGATTGGAAATATCCAATCCATGCCCAAGATGACCTCAAAATCAACCATATCAAGCAACAGTAGGTCCGCTCTGGTCTCGAACCCACAAAATGTAACCACACAGGACCGATAAATCCGGTCCACAACTACAGAATCACCCACAAGAGTGGACACATAAATAGGAGTACCTAAAGACTCACAAGGAATATCCAAGAAATGAGCAAACAAGGGTGATACATATGAATAAGTGGACTCTGGATAAAATAATACTGATGCATCTCTACCGTATACTGAAATAATACATGTGATCACGACATCTGAGGTCACTGCATCTGATATGGCCGGAATAGCATAGAATCTGGCTGGAGCGCCGGATGAATGACCTCCTCCTGAATGGACAGGAGCTGGCTGAGTTCCCCCTGTCATGATGCTTAGGTTAGTTGAACCTGGTCCATCACTTGTTCCACCTTTCATGCTTGCTTCAGTGTGATCACTACTTCTTACCAGTCCAAGCTCCTCATCTTCAGGTTCCTGTCTCTCAGCAAGAATGTTAGTTTCATCAAAGACAACATGTATACTTTCTTCTACACACATAGTTCTTTTATTATACACTTTATAAGTTTTACTATGTGATGAATATCCCAAGAATACTCCCTCATCACTTATGGGGTCAAATTTTTCTAGGGAATCTTTTCCATTATTGTGTACAAAACACTTGCATCCAAAATCCCTAAAGTGGGATATGTTGGGCTTTCTCCCTTTAAGTAATTCATAGGGAGTTTTCTTTACTATAGGTCTATTCATACATCTATTGATTATGTAGCAAGCAGTATTTATTGCTTCAGCCCAGAAGATGTGAGGTAGTTTGCTAGATAGGAGCATGGTTCTTGCCATGTCTTGAAGAGTTCTGTTTTTCCTTTCAACAACCCCATTTTGCTGTGGGGTTCTAGGAGCAGAAAAGTTATGATTAACACCATGTTCATCACAGAACTCAGCAAACTTAATATTCTCAAATTCAGTACCATGGTCAGATCTTATTGATGCCGGTTGATGTCCCNGTGAACCTTGAAAAATCATCAACTAGCACCATCACATATCTCTTACCACCTCTACTTAAAGTTCTCATAGGACCACATAGATCCATATGAACCAGTTCCAACGTCCTGGTGGTACTGACCATTTTCTTACTTTTGAAAGAGGACCTTACCGGCTTCCCCCAGCACATGCCTCACAAACTTTGTCTTCCTTGAACTTAATGTTAGGAAGTCCTACCACTAAGTCCTCAGAGACTAGTTTGTTAAGTTGAGTTAGACTTGCATAACCAAGTCGTTTGTGCCACGGGAGGGGATCACTGTCCAACACACATAGACAAGTGAGTTCATTTTCAGACAATGTGGACAAATCTATGACATAGATGTTATTCATTCTTTTTCCCTGCAAAACAATCTTGTNCCAATGATTTCACCTTTCTTCCCGTTTCCAAAGGAGACATTTCCTCCTTTGAGACTTTCAAGTGAAAGGTACTGTTCCATGTTGCCAGTCATACGCTTTGCGCATCCACTATCCAAGTACCAAATCTGGCTGCCTCCTCTCACTTGAACCTACAAAAGGAATCAAAGGTTAGTCTTAAGAACCCAAACTGTGAGAGAATAGATGAATCAAATTTTTCCTGGCCCAATTTGGCAGGCAGTTTTTTCTTTTTACAAACCTCTCATTTTTTCGACTGGCCTGCTCTTTTGCAGTACACTCATATTTGTAGTGTCCAGTCTTACCACAATGGGTGCAGATTTTATTCTCAGGAAGAGTGAGATACTTGTCTTTGGGATCCCACTTGGGCAATTGACTTCCAAATCCAATCCCTCTCCTGTTGCTACTATGATTCTCTTGAAGCCATATCAGGGCGTCAGAGGATTTATTCCATTTACAGGTTCGATCTAATTCATGTTTGACTTTGCCAAGTTGTTCATTAAGAGTTCTTATTTGTTCGTCCTTGGCATACATCTTATCTTTTAATTTTCCTATGTTTTCTTCTAACATGATATGAGAATGATCAACAACCTTTTTACTTGATCCTAGCTTTAGCTTTAAGTTTTCAGATTTTAGTTCTAGAATCTCAGTTTCAAGTGGATGAACCTGGTTCAACAAGTCAGTGTTTTTCTTTTCAAATTCACTGACTCTGATTTCCAGGTTCATGCACTTTGATTTTAGCATTGCACATTCTTTAGATAGTTGATCCTTCTCTTTGGTTGTTTCCTCAGAATCATCTATGAAATCAAGTAGCAACTCAGAGAGTTTTTCCTTAGATAGGAACTTTACTTTATTTTTAAGATGAGAGATACTTACCTCTGGTTCTTCATGTGATTCCTTGTCAGATTCTCCAATTGCCATGAGCGCCTGATCTTCAGTCTTCCCATCTTCTGATTCTTCATCTGAACTTCCCCCCCAAGCAGCAATCATAGCCTTTTTTGTGTTTGTCTTGGGTTGAACCTGTTCCTTCCTCTTGTTCCTTCTCTCATATCTTTCCTTTTTCCACTCTACTTCCCACTGAGGACAATTTTTAATGAGATGGTCGGTCTTACCACATTTATAACATCCCTCATTGGTTGGTCTTTCTGGAGCCTTTGCTTTGTTGTAGTTTCCTCCTCTAGAGATGTCTTTTTTCCTCATGAAAAGTTTCTGAATACTTTGGTGATCATGACCATCTCATCATCTTCCAGATCTTTTCCCTCAGAGATTCTTAGGGCTAGACTCCTCTCCTTCTTTGGACCATCCATCTTCATTGTCTGCCTTCTCAGTTCATAGGTAGTGATGTTTCCAATTAGCTCATCCAATCTGAGGGTTGCCATATTTTTAGATTCCTGGATAGCAGTGATTTTGCTTTCCCAAGAAATAGGCAAGACCCTTGTTAGGATATTCTCAACCTTGTCCTCTTCAAGAATGATTCTTCCAAGAGACTTCAGTTCATTAGTCAATGTTGTGAACCTTGTGTACATCTCTTGAATAGTCTCTCCTTCTTTCATAGTGAAGTTTTCATACTGAGAGTATAGTAGATTACCTCTTGACCTTTTTACGTGAGGTGTTCCTTCATGGGATACTTGCAAGGTGTCCCAAATCTCTTTGGCAGTGGTGCATCTTTGGATTCTGTTGTACTCGTTTGGACCTAGTATACATACTAGCCACTTTTTGGCCTTCGCATTTTTCTCCCATTTCTTTAGATCCTCAGCAGTGCAATCAGCTCTTGTCTTTGGTATATCTATACCTTCAGCAGTCTTCATCATGGTAGCTAGAGGACCATCAGTGACTATGTCCCAGAGTTCATAGTCTTCTCCAATTAGGTGATCCTTCATCCTATTTTTCCACCATGAGTAGTACTGGCCATTGAAGAGTGGTGGCCTTGCAGCTGATTGACCTTCCCACTTTTCAGGTGGTGTACTCATCTTGATCTTCTCCAAGGTGTTAGCCTTTCAAGTATAACCTGATTTGATACCAACTAATATTTTAGACTTCAATACCACACAAGAAGATAGGTTAATTTGTTTGGTACCCAATTTTCGAGTGTTGTCTCAGTAGAAGAACCTGATTCTTCTTCGTGTTCCAACTACTACTGTTGCGGAATAATAAAAAGCAGTAAGTAAAAACACAGAGATTTTTACATGGAACACACTTGGCTCAAAAGGTGAAAAAACCACGACCTACTCCTCAGTAGGATTTGCTCAACTCTTCACTAAAAACTCTGAGCCAAACGGACTTACAAAATAAACTCTTTTGTAATCCTAAGGATTAACTCTAACCCTTTGTAGTAACTAGCCCCTAGCTAATTTCTACACACCTCAAGTTAACTCTAACTTGATCAATACGTACCTATTACAATTGTTTCTATGAAAGCTGAAAGATACAATATTAAAAACTCCTACTACAATCAACTAGACTCAATAAACAATCAGATGGAACAGGTTCTTCTAGTTGAATTGTAGCCTTTGCATCGCACAATGATTCTGCTAGCAAAAATAACTCTGGGAATTTTGCTTTCAGATTTTGATTCACTTCAGCTTTGTGCGTCTTTTTTTCCAGCAGAAATACATCAAGTATTTATAGAGTCAATTGTTGAGCTTGTCTTCCAATTCCAGTTCAACTCTACCTGGGTGAACCAATTCGAATCAAACTCAACTTCCTTTCTTTTGTTACTTTCCTTGCTGAATTCATCTTCAATTAACCAGATCAGTTTGCAACCTTTTCGTATTAGGAAACAATCTCTTGGTTCATTGATATTTCATGTTCAAAACATCTCCTAAGCACATATGGTTCATGTGCCAGCTAGTTAGTTCAAGATGTGTGCTCTGATGGACCTGGTTCAACTGGTCAGCCTTTTGTCAATCTTCAAAACTATGCAGTGACATGGGTCAACACCAATAATGTTGATCGAAGTCAAACTTGGCCTTTAAGGTCAACCTTAAGGAACTAAGTGTTCCTATACTACTCCAAACTCCTTCAAACCTCAAACCACCCGTCCCCGCAAGTCATAAATCAGTAAAAGCAACCACGGGAAGTCTCATTTAGGGGCACGGGGTCCTAGAACACAAAACGACCGCTCAGGTCGTTACATAAATAAGGCAAGTAGTAAATCCAGAGATCATTTACAGGTCGATCAAAACAATTAAAACCCAGAAATCAAGCTAGCAATATAATTAAGAAAAGTAGTACCATATATGAATCACATATAAGGAAAGAATTGGTAAAAAATCTTTTCAGAGAGATCAGTTTTAAAAGGAAAGCACAATTTTCGAACCTTAATTAAGCAAGTAAATAAGTTAATCAATTTAATTGACAGAACCACAGTAAACGGGTAAAACATTATAACCCATAGTGAAATAATGAAAAAACCCTAAGGTGTAAAAACATAGAGATGAAACTCAGTCGAAAAAGTAAAGGAAGGAATCCAGAGTTAACACTTAAATATTTTTAAACATTTTGCAGAAACTTAAAAAGATAAAACCCTAGAGCATAAAGACATAGAGATGAAACTCAACTGAAACCAGTTGAAAAGGTAAAGGAAGAAAATCATAGTTAAACACTTAAACGTTTTAAAATATTTTTTGCAGAAACTTCTTAAAAATTGAAACCCTAGCTTTTAGGAAAAAACTAAAAATCGGTTGACAATAACAGGAAAATATAGCAGAATCTTAAAGGAAAAGCAACAAACAAACTCAAATTGCTTAAGATCTAAAGAGATCTGAACGAATTTAGCCAGAAATAGTAAAACCTACGCAGAGGTTAGAAAAATCTGGTTTGAACCAGAGATTTGAAGCCACAAACACGAAGATATTAGTACTCACAGACATAGGAGTCAACACAGACAGATTCATCGAGAAAAAGAGGGATTTGAACCAAGTCTGTTCGAATCCCTTTGATATTCCCTCAAGCAGCATGAAAATCGGAACACCAGTAGAGGTAGGAGGCCGGATAGGTCCTATAATTGAAGAAATAAACCATGAATCGAAGGGGTTTTCACGACGGCGGGCTATGGTTAGGAGGAGGGTGAGAGAGAGAAGAGAGGAGGGAAAGGGTTTCAAGGGCGGCGAATTTTGTAAAATGGGTAGGGTTTTGGGGTCGTTTGGATAATTAAAAATGGAAGGTTAGTTCTGGGCCGTTGATCTTTTGAGATCAACGGCTAGGATTAGATGTAGGCTGGGGCGGGTTATGGAAGAGTAGGGTAATTGGGTATGGGTATTGGTTTAGGATAACTGGGCTGGGTAGGCTATTGGGCTATTAGGTAGGTCCGAAAATTTAATTGAAGAGGGGCTATGTTTTAAATACCCACTTAATTTAATAAAATAATTTACAAAAATAGTTAATAAATGATGAAAAAAATGCTATTTATGTTTGAAAATAATTTAAAATAATTACTTAGTATTATAAAAATATAAAAGGTCATTTTCGTGTAAAATAAAGTAATTATGCACACATGAGATATTATTACAAAGTCATTGCAATTATAACCTAAAAATGTAAATATAATTATACATAAAATAACTAAAGCTTAATATAAATATAGATGATATAAAATCATTTGTGATGCGATTAATAATTATTTGGAAAATAAATAATGGAATAAATTAATTAAAAATCCTTTTAAAATTACAAAAAATTATGAAAAAATATTAATTGATGCTCATACATTGTTTTGAAGGTATATATACATTTTAAAATAATATAAGGAGAAATTGGATATCAACAAGTATGTGTGTATTTCTTTTGGAGGATATTGGGCTTCAAATCAAGCAAGTATAGAAAGGGATTCATTAGTCAAACAAAGTACACAAAAGAGCTCATCAAAAAATTTGGCATGTCTAATGCAAAACCTTTGAGTCCGCCAACTACCTTGGATGAAGATAAAAATTGTAAGAGTGTCGATGAAACAATGTATCGAGATATGATTGGTTCTTTACTCTATCTTAGATCTAGTCGACGAGATATTATGTTTAGTGTTTATAAATATGCAAGATATCAGTCAGCTCCTAAAGATTCCTACTTGACTGCTGGCAAACGTATTATCAGATATTTAATAGGGACAGTCGACTATGGATTATGAAGAAAGTTTAGATATATTTGATCTCAAAGATTTTTCAGATGCAGATTTTGCAGGAGATAAAATTGACAGGAAATGCACGAGTGGAACGTGCCAATTACATGAAAAATCTCTTATATGCTAGCACAACAAGAAACAAAGCCGTATAGCCCTATCTACTACTTAAGCAGAATATTCGGTTGTAGGCAACTTCTGCAAACAAGTACTATGGATTGTGCATTAATTATTAGATTATGATTTACACCTTAATTGCATTCCTATTATGTGATAACACTAGTGCTATTTGTCTATCAAAAAATTATGTGCATCATTCTAGAGCTAAGAATATTGAGATTAAGCATCATTTTATACGTGATCATGTTGCTAAAGGTGATATTGTGTTAGAATTTCTCAATACTTCAAATCAATTAGCGGATATTTTTACAAAATAATTGCTTGAAGAAGAATTTGTTTCCCTCGTAACAAAATTGGTATTTGTACAATCCATGTATAACTGTGCTAAGTTTTTTCTATAATTGTCTAAGTTCATAATTTTTTTCCATAAATATTCTTCGTAATTTTCGCCCAAAAAATCTTTTAGTACTTGATTAGTCTGTACATGCTTTAATTGTGAACTGACAGCGGGCTTGCAGAATGAAATTTTTCAGTTTCTCTTCACAGGTCTCTCTGAGAATAGAGGCGTCCATTCAAACTCCTTTTAACCTCTTTCCCATTCTCTCGAAAAAACTCAGTCTTTATCTCTCTATTCTATTTTACTCATGGCCAAAACCAAACCCTCTCCTTCTTAATCCATGCCTAGAAGAAGCCATATCTTCAAAAAAAAACCATCAAACTGATGATCCTGTTGATGTAGAATCCTCAAAAAGCACAACCATCTATTGACCAAGGATTATTCCAGTGATTCTCAAGAAGATATTCTCATTTTCCAAAAGAGGGCGGAAAAACATCCAATGAAGTCCATCCCTAAACAATCTTCTCAGGAAAGAGGGAAAACTGAAAGTATAGAGTTTGGCCCTGAAGAAAGATGAATTTCTATGGCCTCGAAGAGAAGGCTAGGTTTGGTGCTTTCAAGGGAAAGTTGATTGCTTTTGCTCGCACTGTAAGTTTGAAATCTATGTAAAACTCTCACTAAGATGTTATCTCTGTGTTTGAAACTAAGAAACTTGTCTCTCTATTTGCTACTGTTAGGGATAGTGTCTATGAAGATCCTGTGCATATGTTTTATGCAAATCTGTTTGTGAATGATAAAGATGATCTAGAATCCATGGTTTTAGGAACTCGTATTATTCTTGACGCTTATCAGTTTGAGAAAATCTTTACAACAAAGTTTGTTGGGTATAGTCCATTTGTGCAACATTCTTGGCCACATAACTTGAAGTGTCGTTTGAGGAAGCCAAAAGTATGTTGTCTGAAAACCCCCTGATACTGATCCAAAAAGTTTGAAATTTGAACACTGTGTACTAGCCCACATTGTTGCTACCACTTTGCTACCCCGTACCGATTTACTTAGTACTTTGTCTCTCAAAGATGTGTTTGTTTTGTACTGTTTGGTAAATGGGAAGGCCATTAATTGGTTTGCCTAGGTACATCAGTACATGCTTGAAAGAATCAGGGATGTTCTTCTGCGAAAAGTTTGCCATATGATTTACTAATCTCTCTCATCTTGAAAGTTATGAAAGTGGATATGTCTCTTTATGCTCCTAAAACCATCTCCAGCACATATGACAGGATTGCCTTTGCCATGATGGGATATACCTTGATTGAGGGAACGGGGCTTAAGAAAGACAAAGCACCTGAATTCATCCCTCATCAGAGTACTGGAGGATTAAATCAAAAACCAACAAATCCTCTTCCTTAGATCAGTTGCTGCTAATGCAACAAAACATTGCAGGTATCAAGGAATTGCTAACCTCTATGCAGAAACAGGTGGACAAGATCAGGGCAGTAACTAAGGAAACTGGAGCAGTTGTGGTTAGGTTAAGGATCACTCTCAAAGACACAAAGAAGCAAGGAATCAGGGTTATCTAGGATGTAAATGAGAAGCTGACCAAAGTCACCAAAGATATTGATGTCTCCTATGACAGTTTCTACGCCAAAGTGATCAAAACCCTAAAGTATTTCCTTGGAAGGAATTAAGTGTCTGGGATGTTTAGACAATCTTTTTATTTTGTTTTATGTGGTGGATGTTAAAACTGTTTCTTTTGGTTGTGTCCGGATGGGTTTGTTAGTCGACTATGCCTAGTTAACTGCTAACTGTATGTATTTTTTGTCTGCTTAACTAGAACTATTATTAGTTATTGTTCTTCTTGCTCTTTTTGATTGATGTCAAAAAAGGAGAAGAAAAAAAAAGTACAAAGACAGGGGGAGCAACAAGAACAAATAAGGAAAGTTAATCAATCAGCCTTGTCAAAGATCCTCAAGCGCACATGAACGGAAGGAGAGCTAATCACAACTAGAGACCAAATCTAGAACAATCTGCGGAAGCTCTTATCAAGGAGAAATAGAGGAAGAAATTCGTCATGATTAAGGATGAATCTAGCTACCCTTTGAAGCTAGATTCATGAAGCTACCCTTGGGTCTCACTCTTAGATGTCTATGCCTCACAAGGAAAGGTCTCCAGTAATTACTGCCATACAATCTCAGAAGACAAGGAAACATAAGATTCATCGAGCTATAAAGGAAGAAGTAGAAGGACATCGAAACGCATACAATTACATCATCTGTTTCTACACCTTTCTAGTTTTTAGTACAAACATTGTATTCTTGAGTCTACAAGAGTCACAAAAGATAGGAAGAGTTAGAAACAAAACGAGAATTGCATCACCATTAGAACCATCATTGTTGTAAACTCTTACTAAAGATCTACAAGAACCCTTATGACCCAAGAGAACTGGACGTAGATACCATATCGGTACTGAATCAGTATAAGATTGGTGTCTCCTTTAATTTTCTGTATGTTCAGTTTATTTCTGCTGCGATCAATCACTGTGTAAAGTCCAGTCGACTAATTTCCTACATAGTCAACTAAGATTTTTAAATCGGCTACAATTCACCCCTCCCCTTCTTATACTTTCATGATATCAAATGAGAAGAGACTGATACATATATTTATATATGGATAAACTAAATAGCATTTGTATTATCGACTGATCTAATTTCAGTTCACTTGGAAGATTGATGAGAATAGATTTTGCTGGTTGTAAAAGAGAATTTCAATTCTGAATATATAATTAATTAAGAAAGTTCCAAAATCAACAGCAAACCAAAGAAAAACTTCATTGTGTCACCATATATGTATAATGGTAGGTCGTTGATGACAGTGGTAGAAATATTTATAATTTCGACAAGGACAATCATAGATATCTCTACTGTAAAAATGTTAAGCTGGGGCAGGCAGAAACATAGTCCCTTTTTTTCTATTCTGCTTCACAAAAGATAGACAACTGGCAGATAGAATAATTACAACAACATACCTAGTGTAATCCCACAGGTGAAATCCTGAAAAAGGGTAATATGTATACAGACATTAATCCTATCTTGTGACGGTACCAACAGGACCTCGGACGGTTAGAAAAATTATAACTGTAAAAGGAAGCAACAAACTCTATTCAAACTATTATCAGGTAAGAAGAGGGAGAAGACATACAATTATAATGAGGACAACTATTGGTAATAGCCCATACACTACTAGAAAATGGAAGATTTCCGACGGCCAAATCGGTCGAAAATCACGTATTTCTGACTGTTTTGGTCGGTCGGAAAAAAGTTGGTCGGAAAACTATTTCCGACCGAATCTGTCAGAAATCATCGACTGATTCGGTCAGAAATTTCAAAAAGTCAAACAAATAAAATTAATAATTAAAAATTATTTTTTTTAATTTCCGACGGATTTCGTCGGAATTAAATAAAATTTATTTTAAAAAAAAAATATTTTTGACCGAATCTGTTGGAAATTAATAATTAAAAATAAAATCTTATTTAATTTCCAACGAAAGCCATCGAAAATTTGTGAATATACATTTTTGTTTTAAACTTTTCCGACCGAATTAGTCGGAAATTAATAATTAAAAATTAAATTTTATTTAATTTCCGACGATATCCGTCGAAACTATATGAATATTAATTTTTTTTTTTTTAAACTTTCCGACCGAATCGGTCGGAAATATGTGAATTCATGGTTAAATTTGGACAGTTGTCCGACCGTTTTCGTCGGGATTTTGTGTAAAACTGAGCAGACTCTGCCCACTTTCGAGCTACACCTACTGTCAAACTAGTACAAATAAAAAATAGAAACCAACATACATTATCAACAATCTAAAACCAACCATACATTAATACCAACAATACCATTCATTAAACCTAACACTTTTGGGAATAAAAACATTCCAAATAGTATCTGACATTCAAGTTTAAAAGGAACACATAAAGTTGTCTCTCACAATCAAGTTTACCAATCAACCAAGACTAGGGGTGTGCATTCGAATCGGTTTATCGATAAATCGAATCGGTTATTTGTTATCGATTTATCGATATCGATTCCGAAAATTTTCTTATCGAGTTTTCGATTTTGATTTCGATTTTGTCCACTTCGCTTATCGATTTATCATCGATAAGAATTTATTTATTTTTTTTTTTTTTACCCGTGGTTTTCTTTACCCTAACTTATTATTTCCATTTTCCTCTACCCTTATTATTTTCTAATTTTCCCTACCCTATTATTTTCTTTCCTCTTCACGACTTCACGCTGCTTCTGCCTCAAGATTTTCCCCTACGGCCCTACCCTCCTGCCCCTTTAGAGCTGAACTGCTGAAACCTTAAATTTTCTTCACTCAAAATTCCTCCTTTCTCGGTTTCTTCCACAGATCTG
>MDKJ01006152.1:0-7500 GCA_005239525.1 Nicotiana knightiana | reverse complement strand
AACAGTCGCTACGTGTTAATTGTCTGAGTATGTATAAATTGGGTATTCTAAATATGTGTAAATTGGGTATTCAACATTTCAGAATAGTGAAATTTTTTTATCTCTTCATCATTTATAAACAAATTTCCATTTAGAAAATCTAAGAATGAATCATTGATAATTCCCTCTCTTACTGTGTAGCTGAAATTCATGTATTTTGCTATTCGGAAACTGTGAAAAGGTGATTTACTTGTGAATGTTTTACCATGTGTAAGGTTGGTTAAGTACCCTAATATGCCGATATGAAAGATTGGTAACAAACCCAAGTATGTGAATATGACTAAGTGCTAAGAGCTGTGAAATGATATGATAAACAGGAATTTGTGATTGTGGCAATGTCTTATTTGACTTGTGGTTTTGGGCAAGATCTGT
Source organism: Nicotiana knightiana (assembly GCA_005239525.1). Lineage (NCBI taxonomy): Eukaryota > Viridiplantae > Streptophyta > Magnoliopsida > Solanales > Solanaceae > Nicotiana > Nicotiana knightiana. The sequence goes on along the minus strand of MDKJ01006152.1, from coordinate 7,089 downwards.
TGTGACTTGAAATCGTATGGATGGTTGGTTGTACTGAGATTGTGTCCTTATGATGAAATTCTCTGTGATTGAATTTGGGAATTTGAAATGTTGATATGAAATGTGATTGTCTAGTGGGATCGGGTTGCGCACTGCAACACGAAGAAATAAGGGTGGGTGAGGTAATAAGGGTGGCCGAGGTAATAAGGGTGGCCGAGGTAATAAGGATGGAATTCAATCACGTTGAAATGAAGAATCTATGGAATTCTTGAATATGATGTTGTTGGAAAGGAAAAAGGGGAAATATGTGGAACTTGTGATTTTGATTGTTTCTGTTGTTGTGCAATGCTTGCTGATTCTTTTCTGTCTCTTATCTGTGCATCACTGATCTTACTTAGAGTAAAGTTTGTTCATACATACTAGTACTATTCCACAATACGAACTCCCCTTTTGCCGGGGGCGCTACATTTTCATATATGAATGTAGTTGGTTCTACGACAGGTAATTCAGTCCACCGTCAGTAGTGCCTCCTCTCCACTCCACAGTTGAATTGGTGAGCCCCACTTCCTCTTGGGGCCATGTGTGGTTCATGTCACCTTCTTTTGGGTCTATTTTGTATTGTAAGGTATAGCCAAAGTCTTGTTTCCGGCAAGTATTGTATAAAATCCTATCACTCAGAGAGGCTCCATAGACATAACGTGGGTATTATACATATGTATTTTGGGTAGTGACAATCGTGGTCCACGTGGTAGAAGTATGTATGTTGTATGTATCTTGCAAGTATTTAGCACCATATGTTGTTACTGATAAGAGGTAGAAATGAATTTAACTTGGAGTTTTATGTTAAGTCTCTAATTGCTAATTCACATGAATAAAGTACATGGAAATCACGGGGTAATGCGTGGGATAGGCGAGGAAAATCCAGGTCTGCTTGACTGGGGCCACCCGGTTGAGCGCCGGTCGTGTCCCTCGATTTTGGAGCGTGAAAAACTTGGTATCAGAGCCTAAGGTTTTAAAGTGTCCTAGGATGTCTCGGAGCCGTGTCTAGTAGAGCCCTTGATATCGGTGTGTTGTCGACCACATCTATAATTAGGGGGCTACATGGACATTTAGGAAACACCCTTTCGTGCGGTGATGTGGAAAGTGAAAATATCCTTGTCTAACTCGTGCTTTGCTAAACTCGACTGTCAAACCAGAATTATGAGGCTAGAGTTTCCTAATGAGTCAGTTATTGAGTGGAAAGGGAATGGTGTGGTGCCAAAGGGTAGGTTTATTTCCTACCTTAAGGCCTCGAAGATGATTAAAAAGGGGTGTGTTTATCATTTGGTCCAGGTTGTGGACACAACTTCAGAAGTGCCTGCCTCCAAGTTTGTCCCAGTCGTGAATGAGTTTCTTGCAGTATTTTCGGACGAGCTTCCAGGGATTCCGCCAGATAAAGAGATCGATTTTGGGATTGATGTATTGCCAGATACGTAGCCAATATCTATTCCACCGTACAGAATGGCGCCATAAGAGTTGAAGGAGTTAAATGAGCAGTTGGAAGACTTATTAGAGAATGGATTCATTCGGCCGAGTGTGTTGCCGTGGGGCGCTCCGGTTCTTTTCGTCAGGAAGAAGGATGGGTCGCTTCGGATATGTATTGACTATCGGCAGCTCAACAAAGTCACTATCAAAATCAATTATCCATTGCCCCGGATATATGATTTGTTCGACCAATTACAAGGTGCGAGGTTTTTCTCCAAAATTGATTTATGGTCTGGGTATCACCAGTTGAAGATAAGAGAGAAGGATATTCCTAAGACCGCCTTCAGAACTCGTTATGGCCATTTTGAATTTTTGGTGATGTCCTTTGGACTAACCAATGTTCCAGCGGCTTTCACGGATCTTATGAATCGGGTTTTCAAATCGTTTCTTGACTCCTTCATGATTGTTTTTATTGATGACAACTCGCGGAGTCGGGAGGATCATGCTAATCACCTCAGGGCAGTTCTACAGACTCCTCATCAACACCAATTGTATGCCAAGTTTTCAAAATGTGAATTTTGGTTGGAGTCAGTCGTATTTTTGGGTCATGTTGCTTCCAGAGAAGGGATTAAGGTTGATCCCCAGAAGATCACATTAGTGAAGGATTGGCCTAGACCAACGACCCCGACAGAGATTCATAGTTTCTTGGGTCTAGCTGGGTATTATCGGAGGTTTGTGGAGGGATTCTCTACCCTCGCCTCCCCATTGACCAAATTGATGCAGAATGTAATTAAGTTCCAATGATCTGACGCTTGTGAGAAGAGCTTTCAGGAATTGAAATCAAATTGACTTCGGCATCGGTGTTGACTTTGCTTGAAGGCACGGAGGGATTTGTGGTTTATTGCGATGCTTCAAGGGTTGGTTTGGGATGTGTGTTGAATCAACATGGGAAGGTTATAGCGTATGCTTCCAGGAAACTCAAGAATCAAGAGAAGAATTATCTAACGCATGATTTAGAATTCGCGGCAGTTGTGTTTGCATTAAAAATCTGGCGGCATTATTGTATGGTGTCCATGTGGACGTGTTCTCAGACCACAAGAGTCTTCAATATTTTGTCAAGCAGAAGGAGTTGAATTTAAGGCAGCGACGATGGATATAATTGCTTAAGGATTATGATATGAACATTTTGTACCATCCAAGGAAGGCGAATGTTGTGGCCGACACTCTCAATCGGAAGTCTATAGGTAGTTTGGCTCATTTGAAAGTGGATCAGAGGCCTTTAGCTCGGGATATTTATCAATTGGCCATTCTGGGGTTCTGTCTCTCGACCTCATACGAGGGAAATATTATGGTGCATAATGGATCATAATCATCCCTTGTAGCGGAAGTCAAGGAAAAGCAATGTATGGATCCAGCATTGGCGCAGTTGAAGGAGGCAGTTTTGAATAACAATATTTCGGCATTTTCACTCGGTAGCGATGATGGTGTTTTACGGTGCCAGGGAAGGCTATGTGTTCCAGATGTGGATAATCTTCGAGAGAGGGTAATGCGGAGGCTCACAATTCAAGGTATTCCGTGCACCCAAGATCTACAAAAAAGTATCATGATCTCCGGGAAGTTTATTGGTGGAGAGGTATGAAGAGAGGTGTGGCAGACTTTGTATCTAGATGTCCGAATTATCAGTAGGTGAAGGACGAGCATCAGAGGCTCGGTGGGCTGACGCAGCTTATGGAAATACCGATGTGGAAATGGGAGATGATCAATATGGACTTTGTGGTGGGGTTACCTCGCACTCCACGTAGGTTCGACTCAATTTGGGTGATAGTGGATCGACTCACGAAATCAGCTCACTTCTTGCCAGTCAAGTCCACCGATATTTCATAACAATACGCTCAGATGTATATCAAGCAAATATTCAGGCTTGACGGTACTCCAGTTTCTATTATCTCAGAACGAGGAGCACAATTCACGGCTAATTTTTGGAGGAAATTTCAGCAAGTTTTGGGTACTCAGGTAAATCTCAGCACGACTTTCCATCCGCAGACTGATGGTCTGGCAGAGTGGACTATTCAGACGCATGAAGATATGTTATGGGCTTGTGTGTTGGACTTCAAGCGTGGTTGGGATGATCATTTACCGCTTATCGAGTTTTCTTACAATAACAACTTCCACACTAGTATTCAGATGGCCCCATTTGAGGCATTGTACGGAAGAAGGTGTAGATCTCCGATTGGTTGGTTCGAGGTTGGTGAATGAGAATTGTTAGGACCAGACCTTGTGCACCAAGATATGGAAAAGGTTAGAGTCATTCAAGAAAGGATGAAAACTGCTCAGAGTCGTCAGCAATCCTATGCGGACGTTTGTTGTAGAGAATTGGATTTCCAAGTAGATGATTGGGTATTCTCGAAGGTGTAACCCATGAAGGGAGTAATGCGGTTTGGGAAGAAAGGGAAATTGAGCCCAAGGTATGTAGGGCCATATAGGATTGCTCAAAGGATAGGACAGGTGGCTTATAAACTGGAATTGCCCCCTGAGATGTCATTAGTGCACCTGGTGTTCCATGTGTCTATGTTGAAGAAAGCGGTTGGAGATCCATCAGCCATCGTGCCAGTTGAGAATATTGAAGTTAATGAAGAATTATCGTATAAAGAGGTTCCGGTTGTTATTCTTGATAGAAAAGTCCGTAGATTAAGGAAGAAAGAAATTGCTTTAGTTAAAGTGTTGTGGTGAAGTCAGCACATTGAGGAAGCCACGTTTGAAGCGGATAATGAGAGGAAAGAAAAATATCCCCATTTGTTTGAATAAGTCTAGTACTGATCGTGCGAACTATCATCTCTAAGCAAATTATATTTTATGTTCAATTTTGTGCAAAAGCACCCCATTTTCCCCTAATTGCTCTACTATTGTGACTTCTCAAGTTGTGCCATAATTCTGTATGTTGTGACTAATTCAGTAAGGTGCAACCCCGTGGAGTAAATGAAATTATGTGAAACTCATGTGATGGTTAAATGATTAATAAAAGAGTAGATTGGTAATGATTAATTGAAGTGTATATGACATGTTGAAGTAATTGAATTATATGGGACTTATCGAGGTGACCAAATTATGTGCAAGGCCATGAAATAACTAGTTATGTGTGGAATTGGTTATGAAATATGTGTTTCAGGGGCTCTCTGGCAGGTAGATAGGCCTAATTACATAGGAAACTCTAGCGAAAATTTCAGAAGATATCGGAGTTAGAAAAAAATTGGGGGTTGGCATATTGTGTTTTCAAAACCAAATGATATTTCGATCCTCATTCGAGGACGAATGATTTTAAGTGGGGGAGGATGTAAAGACCCGTAAAATTTATTATTTAAAATAATACCCGAATGAGTCCCCAAGTTGTTACAACTGTAGAAATTCTAAAAACGGACATATTTTTCAGTAAAAATTACCCCGGAATTTGAAAGATGAATTTTCCAGAAATTTGGGCGTTACGCGACGCACTATGCGATCTCATAACGTGTATGAAGACCGCATAATGGTCGCATACATGGGCAGAATCACTGCCCAATTTGAGGACAACTATGCGGTCAAAAATGCGATCGCATGTTGGTTCTGTAGACCGCATGGTTGTCGCATTCTTGCCCATTGATTTGGTAAGGGAGGTTATGCAACGCACTATGCGATCGCATAACGTGCATGCGGACCGCATAATGGTTGCATACCCACACAATGTGTTTTAAATGTTGGCCCATCTTGAGGGCCATTCTTCGGTCGATTCTATGGACCATATGTCAGGAATGCGATCGCATTCCTGACCGCACTCCGGTGTCGGGCTCCTATTTTTCTAATTTTAAAATCCGACCCCCAGTTCATTAAAACATCCCTCCCTTTCATTTTTAACTGATTTCTGAGCAAAAATAGAGAGAAGGGAGAGAGGGTTCTTGAGAGGGAAAGTTCTTCTTCATAAAAAAAAATAGATTCTTCCAAGTTGCTCAAGCCTGGAATCTATCGAGTTAGTGTTATCTTCTTCACTCAAAGTATGTCTTCACCCTATTTTCCCCCAAGTCCTCATATTTTAATTATGAATAAAACACATAGGATGGTTCTTGAAAATGGAGGTCAAACCCATGAATGCATGTGAGTAAAACTTCTTAATCGAGTAAAAAGGGGAGATGGTTGGGGTAAAATTCACAAGGAAGGGGTTGTAAGCTAATGAGGTCACCTAGCGTTCGATAAAATTCTTAAAAGAGTTCGAATTGTATGCATGATTTCCAATTCTGAGTTGAATATGTTTAATTGTGAACTAGATTGGCGAAACTAGTCGGTTTGGTGATTTGTGAGTAAAGTTAAAAAGGAATTCCGACCCCAGGTATGTATAGCTAACTTTAATCTTCGTAAAGTCACCTTGTTGGTGTCGGAACAGTCGCTACGTGTTAATTGTCTAAGTATGTGTAAATTGGGTATTCTAAATATGTGGAGGCATGATGCCCTACTCTGTCACTGTCAAGCTGAAATTCATGTATTTTGCTATTCGGAAATTGTGAAAAGGTGATTTACTTGTGAATGTTTTACCATGTGTAAGGTTGGTGAAGTACCCTAATATTCCGATTTGAAAGATTGGTAACAAACCCAAGTATGTGAATATGACTAAGTGCTAGGAGCTGTGAAATGATATGATAAATAGGAATTTGTGGTTGATTTAATCGGACTACACTTATTGTGGCAATGTCTTCTTTGACTCGTCGTTTTGGGCAATATCTGGTGACTTGAAATCGTATGGGTGGTTGGTTGTACTGAGATTGTGTCCTTATGATGAAATTCCTTGTGATTGAATTGTGAATTGGAAATGTTGATACGAAATGTGATTGTCTAGTGGGATCGGGTTGCGCGCCGCAACATGAATAAATAAGGGTGGGTGAGGTAATAAGGGTGGACGAGGTAATAAGGGTGGAATGTGATCACGTTGAAATGAAGAATCTATGAAATTCTTGAATATGTTGTTGTTGGAAAGGAAAAAGAGGAAATCTGTGGAACTTGTGATTTTGATTGTTTCTGTTGTTGTGCAATGCTTGCTGATTCTATTACTGTCTCTTATCTGTGCATTGCTGATCTTACTTAGAGTAAAGTTTGTTAATACATACTAGTACAATTCCACAGTAGTAACGTCCTTTTTGTCGGGGGCGCTACATTTTTTTATATGAATGTAGGTGGTTCTACGGCAGGTAATTCAGTCCACCGTCAGTAGTGCCTCCTCTCCACTCCGCAGTTGAACTAGGTAGCCCCACTTCCTCTCGGGGACATGTGTGGTTCATGTCACCATCTTTTGGGTCTATTTTTTATTGTAAGGTATAGCCCGAGCCTTGTTTCCGGCAAGTATTGTATAAAATCCTATCAGTCATAGAGGCTCCATAGACATAACGTAGGTATTGCACATATGTATTTTGGGTAGTGACAATCGTGGTCCACGTGGTCGAAGTATGTATGTTGTATGTATTTTGCAAGTGTTTTGCACCATATGTTATTAATGATAAGAGTTAGAAATGAATTTAACTTGGAGTTTTATGTTAAGTCTCAAATTGCTAATTCACATGAATAAGTGTTGGTTGATTTCCCAATGCACACGCAAGTGTACGTGGTCGACAAGTAATACAGGAATTT
>ML426296.1:0-12920 GCA_005239525.1 Nicotiana knightiana | reverse complement strand
GTATTACTTGTCGACCACGTACACTTGCGTGTGCATTGGGAAAACAACCAACAAGTTTTTGGCCTCTGATTTTGACACAAAAGACCCAGTTTTAATTTTTAAAAGATAACTCTCCTAAAGTGGCTATTTGTGCAATATTGACCAAAGTGGTCATTTTTGCAAAAATGGCCCCTTCTTAAGTTGAGTAAAGTTTTGAAGCCAAAATAATGTACTTTTCGGAAAAAGTGACCTACAAATTCGTTCTTTAATGAAAGTAGCCCTTCGACAATGTAAAATATTCTAAGGCTATTTTGGCAAGAACGGTGCAAGACTTTAACTGAAGCTGGGTCGGTTTTATTTTGACTGACAGATTTTTTTGTTTGTTTTTGAAATGTGGGTTCGACACCGATGAGGTTTGCCTACGTATCTCATATCCGATGAGAATTAGACCCACATAATTCAGTCAGTTTTGACATAACTAAAAAAATGATTTTGACTTATTTTGAAATTCTTTTTCTCATCATTTTCTATTATTTTGAAATTCCTTTTTCTTTTCGAAAAATTTTGACAGAGTTTCGAGGTATTTTTTCAAATATCAGGGTTTTTCAAAACTGGTAAATTTCTGAGACACATAATGCACATATAGCAAATAGGATGCATCAGGATGGTCTTTTTGTTTTGGGTACACCTGTTCTAGACGGACCCAANCCGAGACAAATAATGCACATATAGCAAGTAGGATGCATCAGGATGGTCTTTTTGTTTCGGGTACACCTGTCCTAGACGGACCCAACCCCTGTGTTGAGTCCCCTAAGTCAAAATGCACATGATGCAGATAATCGTTCCTACTAGGGATCCGGCATGAGGTTTTGTCATTCTAGGGTTAATCCTGGGGTTTTTGTTCTAGACCTGGATTACCCAAGCGGACAACTCGAGTCGGGGTAGGAGCGACGTACCGGTAGCATGAAAGGCTATTCGGCCTAGTGGCTAGTCCATCCCTGTATTTCTTACTTGGTATGACATCTAACAGAAAGGCGGGCGACGCGAACGTGTGCACCAATTATTAGAAGACTCGGAAGGGAGGTGTAAGAAGGAAGTTTAAATACAGTTCTAACAAATATCAAAGCGGTAAATAAATGACAATTAGCACATTAAGCGCACAAAATACAATAATATTACAATTCAACAATGCCAAGTAAAATCACATAAAAAGCTCGAATTCTTGAACCCTGCGAAATAAGAGATTATGGGTTCGATCCCCAGCAGAGTCGCCAGAGTTGTCACACCTCCTTTTACACCGGTGAGGGTAATAAGGGAGTTTTTCCACTTTAAGTGACATTATTCAATTTTTGGGATTTATTTTATTCAGAGCGCCACCCGGATTTTTTAAGGTGTTCCGAGACACTGTTTATTTTTTAGAAATCCCAAAACCGAGGAATTTTGACTCTGTTAAATTGTCTGCGAACCAAAAATTTGGGTAAGGAATTCTGTTAACCCGGGAGAAAGTGTTAGGCACTCCCGAGTTCCGTGGTTCTAGCACGATCGCTTAATGATTAAACTTAGCCTTAATGGTTTGATTACTGGTTTTACACCTATGTTTATCTTTTACCGCTTTTACTATTCACTTGTATTTAAAGAGTTATACGGGTCACGTATGCGTAAACCCGTTGAGATTGTGATGTGCCAAAATTCATGTCACGCAGACGTGTACATAATTCCCGACACTGAATTCATTTAAGGATATAAATAAAGTTGCGCAAGTGCGTTTTCTTGTTTTGTTGTCAAAAAGAAACCGAAATCACGTCACGCGGGCGTGTACGTAATTCTGATAATTTTTAGAAATCCGCTCATAAAATTGTCTCTATTAGTATTCATTTTAATCTTTTATTTGTGTTACGTAAACGTATACACAATTGAGAAAAGGTATGTTTAGTTAGTTTCATTCAAAGTTACGTAAAACGTATACTTTGATGATTAATTTATTTTTTCTAAGTTTGAGGTGATCGCTATCTAAAAGGATTTTTGAGATTCACTATCTCTAGAGTAACTCCTAAATCAAGTCATGAGTTTGGCTATGGCCCAATTTAGCACGATTTTGATCACTTTAGGCCATCCTATTAGGTTATTTTTGTAAGAAAAGGTGATTTATGCAATTTAGCTAAGTACACTAAGTGGACAAATTTTAAAAGGGGGGCAGAAAAAAGAAATAATAATTTACAGTTCTGACCACAATCAGACACTCATTCAGCAATTACAAAGATGTCGTTTAAGAAAACTGTATTTGTATATTTCAGAATTCATCAATTTTGAAATAAGCAACTTAAAGGTACATTACAGAAATTTTAAGAAAAATGAATTTTCCAATGAATACTGGAATTTCTGACAGCTTATTTTGTATAGCAAAATCACGCAAGGTTTTAGGAACATTAGAATTTCAGTCAAATCCTAATGTATTAACCTTAAGGAAAATATAGCCTTAGAGCTTTGGGCTTTCGTATCCCTTAGGCCCAATAGCCCAGGGTTCAGGCCATTTCAAACCTGGACAGGCTACTTTTAATGGCCTGGACCATTTTGTATACTAAAACCAACCTCCAAAAATATCATTACACAGTCCAGTCTTAAATTACAACGATTCTGAAAATGTACATCCGAATAAATTACAATTTTCCTAGTTTCTGAAACGAAAATACAACTTCTACGAAATACATTTTTATGAATATAAAAGAAAAAGAACTGAAAATTAAACTTCTAACTGGTTGCCCCAAACTTTGGTTCTCTATGACTATGCACTTGTGCCTTCTTTTGCAATTTCTAAACATCTCAAATAAATAGGTATGTTATACATCCTTCAGAGCAAATCTAACCATTAAAGGGGTCAGATTTTACTCTAATGATGTTACACTAATAGTACTAAAAAGCAGAACCCCTTTTATGCATTCTTCCTGGAATGAACCTGACCAAGAACTCCAGAGATGCCCTCCTATTATACCTTTAACATTCAACTTTAATGCTATGCAACAATTTTCAGCAAGTGTCTACACCAATGACTTTGACTATTCTAGGCACTTTTAGAGAGTGAATCTGACCATTTAGGGGTTCAGATTCCCTACTTTAAGGCCCTTTTCAACCACGCATTTTGTACCCTTAAGGGGTAAGTTTCAACAAATAAACTAATGTTTGTGCACTACTATAGGGTGAATTTGACCATTAGAAGGTCAAATTCATCTATCCTAGTGCAAATAATTTCGTAGGGACTGAGGCAAACACAAAATAAACATCTAAATTATTTTAACAACACAAACTCATGCATTCTGAAATCAATAAGATTTAAACACAACTAAACAGAATGATTCCAAAAGATTCAGGTATTTCAAAGACAATACCTATTCAGATTCATTTACCAACATGTTAGCCAATCACAATTTTCAGATTCTTTCATACAAAATAGGGGAAAAGAAGATTCAGCTATAGGAGAAGGATTTACACGGCAAAGAAAGAGAACAAGATTCAAATTTGAACATTTCATTAAAGTCAGCTGTTACATACCTTTTGTGAAGATAAAAATAACAAAAACTTGACCAAATAAAGGTCAAGTATAAATAACAGTCAGCAAAAAAGAAGAGAATCCCCAGCAACAGCAAACATCAAGCTAAATAACCAAAAAGCCCAGTAGGAGATAGCCCAGAATTTTGAAGGTAAATGCTTAAAGTTCCCAAAAATTTAGAATCCCAAATAAGAAATAGAAACTGAGAACCAAACAATGTATTGATGAACTTTGTTCAAAGAGATATCAGACTTCTCTTTGTTTTCTACTATTTTTTTTTGGAAATTTTCGTTTATGAATAGCAAACTTTGATTTTTGTTTTTTTCAGCTTTTTTCAGCAGCTAAGAGATTGTAAAACAAAGGTCCTTCTAATGGTAAAAGGTGGGTCTATATATAAGGGATTTGGGATATGATATGTTTGGCATATTCCCTATCCAAATGGGGTAAAAATAATACAAAGGTAGTAGTCACCCTTATTTATTGGGACAACTGCCCTCATTCTAGAAGATTTTGGCCCCCTACAATGACCTTTTTACCCCCTAAAAATCTGATTTGCTAAATCTAGAAGGTTCTTGGGTTGTTACACCCAAGATGTAACGATCCGACCGGTCGTTTTGTGCTCTAGCACGTCGTTCAGCGGTTTGAAGTCGTGAGCAGCTTCATTTCAGGTATTATGACCCATGGACATGGTCGGAATTGAATTCAAGTAAGTTTAGAATTGATTTGGAAAGAAAATTCTCATTTCGGAAGCCTTAAGTTGGAGAAATCAACTAAGATTTGAATTTTGAGTAAACAATCTCCGAATCAGGATTGAATGTTCCAGTAGGTTCCTATGATGATTTTGAACTTGGGTGTATGTCCGGATCGGGTTTTGGATAACCCGGGAGCGTTTCAGCGCATATTGTGGAAGTTAGCATTTTAGAAGGATTTTATGAATTTGGGCTTGAAGTGCATATCAGTGAGGTTGATGTCCGTTTGGGATTCCGGGTCTGGGAATAGCTCCGTATGGTGATTCTAGAATTAGGAGCGTGATCGGAAGTGAATTTGGATGTCCTTAGGTCATTTTGGGGTCATTTGGCTAAAAATAGAAATTTGAAGGTTTTTGGGAAATCCGGCCAGAAGTGGAAGTTTTGATATCGAGGTCAGAATGTGATTCTATAAGTTGGAGTAGGTCCGTAATGTTGAATATGACTTGTGTGCAAAATTTAAGGTCAATCGGATGTGATTTGATAGGTTTCGGCATCGGATGTAGAAGTTTGAAATTCTAAGTTCTTAAGGAATTGGATTTGAGTGCGATTCATGATTTCGGTGTTGTTTGATGTGATTAGAGGGATTGAGCAAGTCTGTATCATCTTTTGGGACAGGTTGGTGTAATTTGACGGGGTCTCGGTGGGCCTCGGGTGGATTCCGGGTGGTTAACGGATCAAAGTTGAAGTTGGAAAATGGCTGAAGTTGTTGTCATCTAGTGTAATCGCACCTGCGAGGATTTGGTCGTAGGTGCGGAGCCGCAGGTGCGAGAGTGGGCAGGCTTGGCTGGGAACCACATGTGCGATGGATTTTCCGCACCTGCGAAGCCGCAGGTGCGGACAGTGGGGACAGGTGCGATTTGGGCTGAAGTTGAGGAAAATCGCAGGTGCGGGAGATTTGGTCGCACCTGCGGGATTGCAGATGCGGAGGAAGGACCGCAGGTGCGGAAATCGACCTGGGCAGAATGTTTTAAAACGAGAGTTTTGGGTTCATTGCCTTCATTTCTTCATAGTTTAGGCGATTTTGGAGATATTTTCAAGGGAGATTTCACCAATTATCATGAGGTAAGTGATTCCTTCTCATTTCCAAGTTGAATACAAGATCATTACATAAGTTTTATATGGGAAATTGTAGGAAATTGGGGTTTTTGAAGAAAAACCTAGAAAATGTAAAATTTAGATTTTAGCCATGAATTGAGCATGAATATTTGAGTAAATTATATATTTGAGTTAGTAAGGCTATGGGTAGAATGTATCTTTGAGAAATTTTGGATTTTGGGCACGTGGGCCCTAGGGCATTTTGGTCATTTCTCCGAGCAGGGTTGGGAAAATATATAATCTAAATTTGCTGTGAGTATTAGGGTGAATGTTCATTTCTTTGCCATTATGTGGAAGTTTCGGAGCGTTGAAGGTCCGTTGCAGTCATCAGAAGGGCTTGGAAGCCGCTATTGGAATTTCAGAGCGAGGTAAGTCTCCTTTCTATCTTTGTAAGGTGGAATCGTCTCCCTAGGTGAATTAAATCAGTATATGCTATTATCTTCGGGGGATACGTACGCACGAGGTGACGGGAGTCCGTGCGCAGCTACTATTATGCTATGTCCGGGTAGCCTAGGACCCACTAGCATGCTTTATGTGTGTACATGTAACCCTGCCTGTAACATTAAACTGCTATGACCGAAAACGTAATTGAATGTTTAAAAGGAAACAAGAGTTCATATTGTTAACCTTCTAAAAAAGAGAATTTGTTTCCGCTGTGAATATATGTGTACCTGGACTGGGTTGTATCATAGAGTATTACTAAACTGGACAAATGAGTTTCAAAACAAAGATTTCAAAACCTATATTTCATGTTTCTTTTAAAAAGGATTTTTACCACTTTCCCGAGAAAACCTGCTTCTTGATAAAAATGAGGATGTATTATGTGAATGTGTGTACATATGAGCATCTGAGTCGCATGTATGATTCGCGAGCAGGCTAGCCTTATTATTTTATGTTGACCGTGTCGCATGATCGATTCGCGAGCGGGGAAAATAGATGCATCTACGGTTCGAGCCCGTCGACCCCTCGGCAGTGCACAGTTTATTATTATTGGTCCGCGTCGTTCGACCCTCGGCATTGCCTGCGCATGATATTTGCTGCGTAGTTGCTATGATATTTGCCTGAATACTGGCCTGAAATGTTAAATTGTCGATTTAAAATGACAAAGATTTAAGGTTATTAAAAAGACTTTTGGAAGAAGTTGTTCCTTCCGTTGATTTATTATAATTTGATTAAATCACCATGTGGATTAATTGTTAATATGACGAAGATAAAAAGTGTTAAATGTGAACGAAATGGAAGGATGTTTAAATCCTGTTTTATAAATTGCCTGTGATGAACCATGCTTAGTGTCACTCATAAATATTCCAAAATTGACCTTTATTAAGTGTCCAAATTGACCACTCGTCACTACTCTGAGGTTAGGCGGGCGACTTACTGAGTACACGTTATTTTTGTACTCATACTACACTTGCTGTGCATTTTGTTGCACAGATACTTACCTAGCACAGTGGTTGATTTGGAGACTTGGACGGGCTGCAATCATCCGGAGGCGTTCCGCAGCTGACAGAGTCTCCCTCCTACCGTATTATTTTTATTTAAAATCCCTTGTCCAAATGGTATTTCAAACAAGCTTTGTAGTAGTTGTAAAATTCTTAGAAGTTGCTCGTGTACTTGTGACACCGGGTTCTGGGATATGTTTTGGGATAATTGTTTAAGTGAAATCTTTAGATCATGGTTTTTAAATAACAAAATTTTATTTGCTATCGTATTTTAATTTACGAAAATTTATTTATTTGATTATGAAATGCGAGGAAAGGTAACGGTTTCGAAAATGTTAAAACATGAATGTATTTCAACTAATTAAGGTTTTGGCTTGCCTGACAGTGGTGTCCGGCGCCATCACGACCTATGGATTTTGGGTCGTGACAACATGGTATCAGAGCGTTAGGTTCCCGTAGGTACTTATCTTCGAGAGGCTACAGGGCTATTAGGAGTACTTCCCTTCTTGATTCTTCATTATGCGAGTTGAATCCTTTGAGGCTTATGCCTATATTCATTCCTACTCAATCTTACGCGTCGCGAAGCGCTTGCTATGGATCGGGAATTTGAGGAATGGAAATGGTGCTACGAATGTAATTTGAGATGCTTCCATGTGTAAATGGTCGTGGTTATTGTTATGGACCTGCGAAAGGGTAATATTTTATTTCAGCTCAGTAGCTGTGTTTCTGGGAGCCTTAAGGTTGTGCTCAGGTAGTGATGATGTTTGTAAGTGATTGTCGCGCGGTGTCGATATGATGATAGAACGTTTGCCCGTATGTTGAAAGAGATGAATGGTTTGCAGGGAGGTCTCCTCAAAGCGTGATTTCGAGATTTTAGTGCTTTTGTGCCGGCAGAGGAATTGCATTTTGGTTTATGAATAGTCCGGTTGGGGTTGATAAGATAGTAAGACTTGATGTCTTCAAGCGAGATGGGATATGCACCTGTGACGTGTAGTCATTGTCATTGATCGAATGGAATGTGTTACGTTTGTCGGTGCTATGGTTTCTTCGGTTTCGTGGGGTCAGAGTGTTGAGAAGAAGTATTGAAGAAAATGGTTGGCAGAGATCGTGAGGTGTGGTGGTTCAGTATCGGATAAGTGTTGATAACGAAGGCAGCTAGAGAAAGATAATCTTCGGAGAGCTTGAAGTCGTGGTGATCTGCTGGTTTGAGAGCTACAAAGAATGATCCTAGAATGAGGTTAGGCGGTGGTTCCATTTCTAGGAGGCGAGGTGTAAGAAGCGGAAGTCGAGCAGTCTCAAAGTGGGGGAGCGGCAGCACAGCTTGGAATTTGAAGATATTTGTCGCGCATTAATGGATGTCCATGAGGAGCGGACGGACTAGTAAGTTGGTAAATGAATCATGGCGTAGGATGGGGTATTAAGGTTGTAGATAGCGTGCATTTCAACGTCTCTGGGAGGTGTCCGCGAGCGATCTCCACAGGTGGGTTGTCTTCTGGGGATAGGTTAGCAATGGCGGGGTTGGCAGGTTTTGTGAGGGGTCCTAGTGGCTAGTCGGTAGAAGATACAATGTGTGAATGATGCTAGAAAATTTGAGTATTTAGGGGGTTCTAGCAAGGAAATTTGGAAGGATTGGCTGAGCAAGATTATGTTATCAAAGGAGGAAGGATCTCCGCAGGGTCTAGAGTGGTGCAAGGAGTAGCTTCGGGTTAAGTGGGGGAGTCCTACCATCTGCAGTTGGGTTGTAGGATTGTCTTCGCATGGGGTTGAGGATTTTCGGCGTGTTGGAAAGTTATTTCAGCTAAGGAAAAAGGAGTAAAATGGTAATTGTGCGTGGGATTTGATGAATATGTGCAAAACTTGGCACTGTCAAATCAGGGTTAGGCTTTGGAAGATTCAGAATTTATGCTTAAGGCATGGGCGAGTTGTAAGGATAGTGACTCAGTCACGTGTTTCATTGAAAAAGGTGTTCCTGTGCTAGGAGAGCCTTGGGGTTGATTGTATGCGGGGCCAGTCAGAGTGGGTGACTCTCAATAGCGGTCCTAGTGAGTTCAAAAGTTAAGAATGCGACAAGTAAGGATTTCAGGCAGCAGTATGATCGAGAATCGAGCTTTTACAGACTAATCTCTGAGAAAAATGAGGACGGTTAGAATGTTCTATGATATGTTTCAGCATGCAGGAGAATATTGAAGGAGTGAGAGAAATAGACTCCGGGTTGAAGAAAAGATTATCAGAAGGGTATGAGACGGGTTGTAGGATTTGGGCAGCATAGTCTCGTGAGTCATGGTCACTCGGGATGAGTGAGGGTTGAGTTCGCTATAGGTTGAAGGAAGTTGTTATTATTCCTGAGGCAATTGATGATGATTAAAAGAGATAGATTGATTAGCCATGGTTGAAATGGCACATTTGCGGCAATGATTGGTTCCTTGACGTGATTTGGTTATGCATGTGGTTTTTTCCGGTGTGTGCGGGGCTTGTCGGTCGTCGTAACGGATCTCATGTGGGAGCATTTGAGTGTTATGGCCTGTCAGGTATAGGCGGACCTCGGAAGGGTTATGGTGGTATAGACTACTACTTAAGGATTTGCATGATTTGGGTGATAATGGAGATTCACTCGTGTGATGAGATGGTACTCTTGAATTGAGTTAACTAAAAAGTTTATATATGATGAAGTGTTCACCCTATTGGTGGTTCGAAAGTTATGATGTAATTCTTGCGCTACCTCATGTTGGTATGTTAAGTGGGGGGAGCGGTATGTAACTGGGAGTAATAATAGAGATTGAGGTCCGATGATTATAAGGATTTCATGAGCTCTAAAGAGCAAGGCAAGTGATTTGAAAGTTCAGTGTGAGCTAGTGTTATCTTCAGTGTCACCTGAGATTAATATTCGGTGAAAGAGCCTTTATACCCTGGTCATGGGTTCTTGATGTGTTTTGCAGCCTTAGTGTGGTCGGTGTTATGGATGGGCAGACTTGTTGCCTTGTGTGGAAGGTCGTGGAAGCATGACCGCGAAAAGATTGTATAAAGTGTGACATGTAGTCGCTTAATGGATTTCAGATTTTGACTGAGTATGAAGGTCGTACCTCAGTTGTGCTTGAGTTTTGTAGCCTATGGCTTTATCAGTCTCCCCAGGATGGTACTATGCACTTAGCGTGCTCGTGATCGATACTCAATAATTCGTAATAGTGAGCAAATCAGCTCTGTATATATATCTTCTTATGTAAATTTTATGTGTGGATCGGGTGGCACGTCGCCACAGGTATGTTATTTGGATCAGGTTGCACGTCGCAACAGTGTGATGATGAGAAGGGTTAATATGTATTTATTTTCTTGTGATTTATTTCCTACTTTTTGGAAAAAATTCATATTAGTTGTGTGAGCTAAGTAGTTCCTTCCTGAGTCGTTTCTTAATATCATGTTCGAGTTATGGTCTATTGGTGTGATGTGGTATCATGTGAGGCTGTTGGCCATGATTGGGGTGATTTGTTGTCTGAGCAGTTCATACTGGGTGAGACGAGATTATCGGATCAGGGATCAGTGCGATAAGGTTATGTGAAGTGTATATTAAATAACAAATACCATCATTTAGGTTCATAATGAAAGTGACAATTCTAGTCAAGATGAGGTATTCAAGGATTTGTTAACTCTGCATTTGAGTGTGAATTTCTGTGCATTCCCTCTGTTGTGGTTGTATCGCCAGCATTATGGCAGGATGTCTGTATAAGTGTTATGAGGTGCATCAGGAGCATCAGATCGTGGACCTTGGCTAATAAGGTTCAGGGAGCGTCGTTGTGGTCAGACGATGAGTTATGTGGTGCATGGTGCCGATTCAGCAAGGGTATGCAGTTATGATCTGGTATATCGTGTTCTAGTTGATGCAGTGCTTATATATATTGAAACTAGGCATGGCTAGAGAAATTTCAGGTGTTTGAATGAATTCTGAGCTTACTATATGGATAAAGAAGAAAATCTCCAGATTTGATCAAGCTATTATGCTCGACTGGGTTGTGGTAGCACGGGCAGGTGCTCGAGATGTTAAACAGTGATTTCAGGTAACTCCAAAGCAGTTCTTAGCACGTTCGAGGACGAAAACCGGTTTAAGTGGGGGAGAATGTAACGACCCGACCGGTCATTTTGTGCTCTAGCGCGTCGTTTAGTGGTTTGAAGTCATGAGCAGCTTTATTTCAGGTATTATGACCCGTGGGCGTGGTCGGAATTTAATTCCAGGAAGTTTACAATTGATTCTGAAAGAAAATTCTCATTTCAGAAGCCTTAAGTTGGAGAAATCAACTAAGATTGGAATTTTGAGTAAACGATCTCTAAATCAGGATTTGAAGGTTCTAGCAGGTTCGTATGATGATTTTGGACTTGGGTGTATGTCCGGATCGGGTTTTGGATAACCTGGGAGCGTTTTGGTGTATATTGAGGAAGTTAGCATTTTAGAAGGATTTCATGAGTTTGGGCTTGAATGTGCATATCAGTGAGGTTGATGTCCGTTTGGGATTTCGAGTCTGGGAATAGCTCCGTATGGTGATTCTGGAATTGGGAGCGCGATCAGAAGTGAATTTGGATGTCCGTAGGTCATTTTGGAGTCATTTGGCTAAAGATAGAAATTTGAAGGTTTTTAGGAAATTCAGCCGGAAGTGGAAGTTTTGATATCGAGGTCAGAATGCTATTCCGGAAGATGGAGCAGGTCCGTAATGTTGAATATGACTTGTGTGCAATATTTGAGGTCAATCGGGTGTGATTTGATAGGTTTCTGCGTCGGATGTAGAAGTTTGAAATTCTAAGTTCTTAAAGAATTGGATTTGAGTGTGATTCGTGATTTCGGCGTTGTTTGATGTGATTTGAGGTCTCGAGCAAGTCCGTGTCATGTTTTGGGATAGGTTGGTGTGATTGGACGGGGTCCCGGGAGCCTCGGGTGGTTAACGGATCAAAGTTAAAGTTGGAAAATGGCTGAAGTTGTTGTTATCTGGTGTAACCGCACCTGCGAGGATTTGGCCGCAGGTGCAGCTTGGGCACCGCAAGTGCGAGAGTGGGCAGGCTTGGCTGGGAAGCACAGGTGCGATGGATTTTCCGCACCTGCGAAGGTGCAGACAGTGGGGTGCAGGTGCGATTTGGACTGAAGTTGAGGAAAACCGCAGGTGCGGAGTAAGGACCGCAGGTGCGGAAATCAACCTGGGCAAAATGTTTTAAAACGAGATTTTTGGGTTCATTGCCTTCATTTCTTCATGGTTTAGGAGATTTTGGAGAGCTTTTCAAGGGAGATTTCACCAAGTATCATGAGGTAAGTGATTCCTTCTCATTTCCAAGTTGAATACAATATCATTACATAAGTTTGATATGGGAAATTGTAGGAAATTGAGGTTTTTGAAGAAAAACCTAGAAAATGTAAAATTTGGATTTTAGCCACGAATTGAGCCTGAATATTTGAGTAATTATATATTTGAGTTAGTAAGGCTATGGGTAGAATGTATCTTCGAGAAATTTTGGATTCCGTGCACGTGGGCCCGAGAGCATTTTGGTCATTTCTCCGAGCGGGGTTGGGAAAATATATAATCTGAATTTTCTGTGAGTATTAGGATGAATGTTCATTTCTTTGCCGTTATGTGGTAGTTTCGGTGCGTTGTGCGTCCGTTGGAGTCATCGGAAGGGCTTGGAAGCCGCTATTGGAATTTCGAAGCGAGGTAAGTCTCCTTTCAATCTTTGTGAGGGGGAATCGTCCCCCTAGGTGAATTAAATCAGTATATGCTATTATCTTCGGGGGCTACATACGCACGAGGTGACGGAGTCCGTGCGTAGCTACTATTATGCCATGTCCGGGTAGCCTAGGACCCATTAGCATGCTTTATGTGTGTACCTGTAACCCTGCCTGTAACATTAAAGTGCTATGTGACTGAAAACGTAATTGAATGTTTAAGAGGAAACTTGAGTTCATATTGTTAACCTTCTAAATTAGAGAATTTGTTTCCGCTGTGAATATATGTGTACCTGGACTAGGTTGTTGTTGGTTGATTTCCCAATGCACACGCAAGTGTACGTGGTCGATATGTAATATAGGATTTGAAGTCCAGATATCGTACCCACAGGGACTTGTGATTTAACTATCAACTA